>JASDQU010588570.1:80917-94892 GCA_032191745.1 Picea mariana
AAAGGAAAAATAAAACTATCATTGAGGCAACAAAAGAAGTGATACATGATCAGAGTCTACCGATGACTCTATGGGTAGAAGCATGTATGACATCAATATATGTTTAAAATAGAAGCCCTCATCAGATCCTAAAGAACATTACTCTAGAAGAATCCTTCACCGGAGTGAAGCCAGATATTGGACACTTCATAATATTTGGATGTCCAGTGTATCTTCATATACCCAAAGAAAAGAGATCCAAGCTAGAAACTTTAGGAAGGAAGGGCACATTTGTTGGATACAGTGAATCCTCAAAAGCTTATCAAATCTACATTCCTAGTTAGAGACAAATTGAAGTAAGCATAGATGTTACGTTTGAAGAAGAATTAACCTTCCATAAATCCAGAGAAGATTAGATGGAAATTGATAGTGAGACAATACCTTCTCTTCCTTCAACAATTCAGAGGGAGAAAAATATTATTCCAGATGATCCAATAGCTTCAGTTGATCTAGTTGTTCTAGCTGATTCAGTTGCTCCAAGCAACATACCCAAATCTATTACAATTGGACATAAAAGGCCTGCTTGGGCCCGACAAACTCTACAAGAAGAAGAAGGGCATAAATCCCCACAACGAACAACCAGAGAGAGAAAAAGACCAAATATATTCTTAAGCTACCTTTCAGCCATGACCCACATTATTGACTCAGAGCCAAATTGTCATGGAGAAGCTCCAGGTGAACAAGTATGGCAAGATGCCATGACTGAAGAATACCAATCTATATTAAAAAATGATGTATGGGATGTTGTTCCAAGATGAGAGGGAAAGTCTGTAGTAACTTCCAAATGGATTTACAAAATCATCCATGCTGCTGATGGAAGCATTGAAAAATACAAAGCAAGATTTGTGGCCAGAGGGTTTTCTCAAATAGAGGGAGTTGACTATGATGATACTTTTTCACCAGTAGCCCGATACACCTACATCCGATCTATCATTGCACTAGCTTCTTCCATGGGTTGGAATCTACATCAGATGGACATAAAGATAAACTTTCTCAATGGTGAAATTTATGAAGAAGTTTATATTGAGCATCCAGAAGGATTCATTGTACACACCGAAATATCTCATGTATGAAGGTTGAAGAAAGCCCTATATGGCCTAAAGCAAGCACCACGTGCTTGGTATGAGAAAATGGATGGATTTCTGATGAGTTTGGGCTTCAAAAAAAGTGTTGTTGATCCAAACTTATATTATCACATTGATAGCAATGAGTGTTTGATTTTGGTCCTATATGTGGATGACGTTTTCCTCACTGGTTCAGAGAGACTCATTGCTGAATGAAAATAAGCATTGACTGCTAAATTTGAAATGAATGATTTGGGCTTGATGCACTACTTCTTGGGACTAGAAGTATGACAAAGAACATATGATATTTTCCTGAGTCAAGGAAAATATACTATGGAGATACTCAAAAAGTTCGGCATGACAAAATGAAAATCCATTCCCATTCCAATGGTAATGGATTTGAAGAAAATGAGTGATATTGATTCATGAGATGTATATCCACACTTATACCGACAATTGATTGGATCTCTAATGTATCTGAGCCATTTTCTATGTAGTAAATGTGCTTAGCCAGTTTATGAGCCAACCGAGACAAACGCACTGGATAGATGCAAACCATGTATTGAGATACTTACGAGGCACAATTGGTTATGGTATGAGATATGCCTCCAGTGTGGACTTGAGCCTGCAAGGATATGCCGATGAAGATTTGGTAGGAAGCGCAGTAGACAGAAAAATCACCTCCAGTTGTTGCTTCACTTTAGGTTCTTCCATGGTTTCCTGGTGTAGTAGAAAACAAAGCTTTGTGGAATTAAGCACTGCAGAGGCAAAGTACATTGCATTGAGTGTGGCAGTTCGTGAAGCAGTGTGGCTTCACAAAATTCTGACTGACTTGTTTGATCATGAGATGGATCCTACTACTATTCATTGTGATAACCAGAGTTGTGTAAAGATCTCTGAGAACCTAGTGTTTCATGATAGATCAAAACACATTGAAATAAAGTATCACTATATTAGAGACATGGTGCAGAGGAAGACATTACACATGCAATATCTTCCTACTCATGAACAAATCACATATATCTTCACCAAACCACTTTCCAAGACAAAGTTCGAGTATTTCCGTGAGAGACTTGGCCTGGTGGAAAATGCCTCCCTAGCTAAGAGGGAGTGTTGATGATTGCAGCTACACGAGACATTCTCTAGCTTACAAACCTGAGAGAAAAACCTTGAGATGGGTATGTGCTTCCTATCTGAGAAAGAGAAAGAACGTAGATATGGCCTCCTCCTTACAAAGAGTTGAGAAGAACTCCATATGATTCTCCTATGTAACACAGTGAGAAAAGATATCTGCAGAGTTTGATGTGCTTGCAGCTGAGCACAAGGTGAAAGTGTAAAATCCCAAAGTGTTGGGTGCATCGTCATGTGAAAAGAAATGAAGATGATGTATTAGCCTCCTCTGAGAAAAATATTTGATGAGAAACTCTAGATGACTCTCATGTGTAATCCAGTGGGAAAGAAGATATGTTGAGTGGACATGCATGTGGACGAGCCCAAGTGAACGTGATCCTAGTGGCTGAGCATTAGTGAAGAAGTGGTTCTTTTGTGTAATGCAGTCAGCCAGAGATATGGACATCTCTATGGATGTGCCCCTAGTGATGAACACTAGTGGGTGTATAAGATCCATTGCTATATTGTTCAAGAGTCAAACCTGCCTATAACCCTAATTGTAATGTAAAGGGTATAGGTCGACCCCACCTTAATGTGATTAATAATAAATGTAAAAGATAATTAATCTGGTTAATATTAATTATAATGTGACTTAGAGAGGTCGGTCCTGTTGTACCAATAGACACTTATGTTGATAGGACAATTCTAATATAAGTAAAGGTAGATTCCCCATTGTGGAATCATATCTTTCACATGAGTTTGGAAATTTCAACAAGTACATATTCTTGGGAAAAGTGCGCACCTCTCTTGGGCGCTAGTCTTCTAGGGTTTGAGAACCTTCTTGTGTGTTAGGTATTATTGGTGGTGAATGAATTTCTCTTGAAGAATATATCAAAGGATTTGGATGGGTTTTCTTCCCTTGTTGAGAAGGGTTTCCCAGGATACTTCTTGTGTTCTTGTGCATGGTGTTTGTTCTTGTGATCTTGGTTGCTACAACATTATTGTTTATGGTTAAGACAAATGAAAAATTGGAATGAACTACATGATTAACCTAGATTATTGAAAAATCAACATTTTCAGCCTCATTTAGTGTTGTAGCCACCTCCTAAATGAATTTTAATGACAAAAACAAACACGCTACGCAAAGTCTACAGGGTGTGCTATGCAAGTTTTGGGAATGACTGTTTTTGCAGTCAACTTCAAGATCACATTCCAAACAATTGGAGAGGAGTTTGGAAAAAACCGGAGAGGTTTTTGTCAAGAGTGAACTATATAAAAAAAACCTCTCACTTTTTAAACATGTGTCATAGTTTGAGAGATTCAAATGAATCTTTATGGTCCATTTTTCCAGAATTTTGCATTTAATGTTTTCCTTTTTTAGTCATATTTTTTGGGTGCGGATCCCAAGAATAAGGAGACAAATTTTTAAAAACTAGAAGTGATTTTTATCAATCRCGGGTTCATCTCCAAAAATKTATCCCCATTTTGTAACAATTATTGTGAGTCGAGAGATATGATGTTATCTTTGATCCCTATTTTCCAACAAAACRAATTTTCTATTTTTAGCAAGTAGTTTACAAATTGTCTTCTTTTTGATGTAATCGGATCCAAAATCATAGGATAGTAGGAGAGTTTGAATCTTATATCTTAATGAGGCTATTTATATATATATTGGAGCATTTTTAAGGTGTTCAAAGGGGCGAGTTGGCAAAAGTATAGACATTTTGCTTGATATTGTAAAAACTTCTCTGAATCTGAATGGAATACAAATGCAGAAGTCCAGAACTCTTCAAGAAAAAGATTCTAATGGTGGTGGCATGAAGCTTATGCTCTAGTATTTGTATGTACTTCTTGTTTTCTTAGTATTCATCTACATTTCATATGTTTAAATTGGATATTAAAGGGTCTAAAATCCATCTAAATGGTGCTTTAGATTCAAGCGATTTAAACTTTGTTTTTTCTCTCTTAATTGGTCAGAATTCATCTTTCATGGTGCTATGTTTCTGTTACATGTTTCCTTCTTCTTTAACCCTACACAACAAACTAAAAAACTGAAAGTTGATCACCTAATTTATCCTTTATTCCTATGGGAAGTTCTACCTATCATTCATTGTTTTCATTCGTTTTCAGGGGCTGACTCCATTACTCAAAAGATCCCTCTCCTTCTTGCCAACAAAACTCTATAAAATCTCTTCAAATCATCAAAACCTAGCCATTGATCTAGCAAGAAAATCTATCTATTAGAAACAAAGTGACAAGCAAGATCCCTCTCTGAAATGAGTAGGCTAGTAACCAATTCTAAAGTGGTTTTGTTGTTACCTTTGTAAGTTGTTTCTTCAGCTCAACAATTTACTTAGTTATAGCATAAATCATGCCCCTCCTCTAGCTGTATGGACCTCCCTCTTTTACTTGGAGAATGTGCCCTCCTCTTGTTGTTACTCTCACTTCTCCATGAGCTCAATCTCTCTCTAGAAAAGTGAATCTTCACCTTCGCGCTCAAGATCTCCTCAAAGTGTGTGCCCTCTCTCCCTCAAGTTTGCCTTTATGCAATTTTAATGTGTAACTCCTCTAACCCTTGGTCTCCCTTGAGCGACTCTTCACTTTCCCTTGAGATCAACAGTCATGATTTAATCATTCGTTGAGGTCACTTAAGTCACTAAAGTGACCCACAACCTCATAAAGTCACTTTTACACTTTAAAAATAAAAGGATTAACTTTATAAAAACACTTTATAAAGCTACTTTATAAAAACACATTATAAAGTCACTAGGGAGAAAATGTGCTCCGTCACTTCCACATGTCGGGCACCGCCTATGCAGAAGTACCTCTGAACTACCAAATCTAACACTCCCTCTTAGTGAGAGATGTACTTCTGGTTCCACTACCAGAATTTGTCTCCAAATCCATCATCCCATCCACTGTCATAGTTGCTCCCTCTGAACTAGAGGCCTCTGCTCCCACTGCACTTGAAGCATCTGTTGCTACCTCTGTAGATCTATGAATTGAAGACATGCTCCTAAGAGACTTCACACTCTCTTGAGCATCCATCTATGTCAACTCATGCATGATGAGTCCTCTAAGAGTTCTAAAAAAGGATTGAGTCCTCGGTATCAACTCTCTCTTCCATGCAACCTGGTATCGCACAATTTGAACTTATTCCAAGGGAAAAGGTTAAAGGAGGGCAATTTGGTGTAACATGAGGTTATCCTATCACTGTCACCTCAATAGGATACCTCTTTCTATTTAGGGTTGATGGCCTAAGGGAGACGTCCCCAATGACCTGGGGGTTTGTGAAGGCAAAGGTCAAAGTGTCTATAAAAGTATCCCCTCTCACAAGTCACATTGATCAGAAAGTCCCAGGGCTTAACCAATGAAGTAATGAACTATTCAGATGTACCTTCCCATAACAAAGCAACAAGAAAATATATCTTTTTCAAGCACAACTTGTTGTTAGTACTTCATAAAACCATGGACTTTATCAATAAAATAAATAGTTGATATATGATGAAGCAAACAAATTTTGTAACAACAATGTTTATAAGATAGTATCTTCACAATAAATTACTTAAAACAACTTCACAATGACCTAGAATAATTACTCAACAATAGCAAAGTACAAGCATTTGTCGGAAGCAAATTAAGCAGTGTATAAATCAACTTTACAATTTCTTTTAGGTTCTTTTATTGCTGCAAATAGATGGTTGTAGCTTACGTTAGTAACACTAGCAAATAGGTTAGTAGATTAGTCTATTCTAGGGTTAGGGATAGTTAGTAGATAGCTTAAGGTAAAATTTTTGAGGGTGGATTTCATCAATCACTCAATGTAAGGCTTAGATCAGTGCTTTTAGGGTAAATGGATTCATTTTAGGCAGAAAAAAATCTTGAAGGAACAAATGATAATAAGAGAGCTAGAGACAAGAGGGTTAATAATTGAAGTGTTGGTAGCCCAAGGCTTCAATCACCAATCCCTAGGGGGAAAATGACTATTAGGAAGTAGGTAACCCTAGGAACTAGTAGTTTTCCTCCTTCTTTAGCTCGAGGATGAAGTAGATGATGACTAGATGAAGCAAAAGGTGCTAGGGTGTTGCAATGGCAAGGCCCTTAGCAAAAAGATTCAAGAAAATTGGTTTTCTAGCACAATCTATTAGTTGAAAGTTATTAAGGCAAGAATAATAAGATGTGCTTTTAGCCTCCTAGGGTTTCAAGATAGAAATTTCATAATATTAGAATAAATACAAGATAAATACAACCATAACCATTCAATGAAGAAGAATTGTAGAAAATTTACTTACATTCACCAAGAATTATCTAGCAAATAGCCTATTTGAACATTTCCACCAAGAAAATTGCTAAAATACTCCAAAAATAGCCTCCTTCAAGAAGTGCACACTAAATTCCATCCAAGCAACCCTAATTAGGGCACAAATTTCAGACCTCACTTAAGTGTGAGTGAAAGATGATGGAAAAAAAGAGTGATTTTTCCCTTAGTTATACAGTTACAATGACCAAAATCAAGTCAAAAAGCCCAACATGGCCAGTTTACATGTAATATCCATTTTTTTTACATAAAAATGACAAATTTAACCCTAAATCAAGAAAAAATGGTGACGTCATGCCCCTTTAGGGTGACGTTAGGCCTCTCTAGTGAAACATTGGCCTCCAAGGGCAAAACGTAGGCCTCCCAAGGCCTGTGGATCAAGCCACACGTGCCACTTGGCACATAACTGCCTCCAAAGTGTCCATCAAATGATGGTGATGTYAAGGGTCATAGAGGTGAAGTTATGGGCCTTTCAATGCCAACATCATAATAGGAGGGAAAGAACCCCCTGGGTCTAGGCCTACCACACTGTCTCTGGTGGAATGCCCTCCTCTCTCTCTRATGCAAGATTCTGACCTGTCTCTACCCCTGGATGGGGTCTCAACATCCATGAGGTRGTGAGGGATGTTTGAGMAATGGRTGCAATGATGACAGGGGTGTAGATTTTCTGAGTTTCTATGAGGCTGCCACCYAAGGTCTGTCCTTGAMCTTAGTATGGMTCTAATTTTTGACTGTGTGGTTGTCTTTTCTTGATGTTTTAGGACAACAAATAGTCACCAAACTTTCTGCTCAATATTTGATGGTTAAGTTCTCTTTTGATCCGGATTATTTTCGGCACGAAATGAGATTGGAGATATAATAAAGAAATTCACAGAGATATCACAGATATCCAATAATATAACATAAATATATCAGAGATGCAACCATAAATACAAATATATAGTAATACACGATTTCTATTAATGAAAGAAATGTACAGAGACTGTAAAAATACAAAGTGAAAGACTCGCTAGAATGGTGGCATCTTATCTCTGAGAAGAGATGTGACGGATACTCGAATTCACAAGAAGATGATTACAATGAGGCTCTAAATGACTTTTTACAATAAGAAGGAATGCCAAAAACCCTATACATCCAAAAACCTAATCCTAGGAGATGAAGCGCCAAAAGTCATGTGGGCCTCGTTTGGGTAAGTGAGTACATCAACTTCCCGGGGTCGTAACTTTTGCATACGATATCCGTTTTAGGTGTGTGATAGCTCGTTGGAAAGGTATCATCGAGGAGATTTATTTTAGGGGCTCAATTATGCCTTTGAATATCACTGAGATCCTAAATATTGAAAAACTTTCATTTGGGCTCTCAAAATGGCCCCGGAAGTTAAAACCTACTAAAAATAGTAAATTGCCAAAATTGCCAGAAAACTATTTTGAGCTAGTTGGAAAAGGTGGGTGGTCACTGATATCCACCTAGATAATATTTTAAGGTTCCCTTGCAAGATTTTTCTTTACTTAATGTTAGCACATGCAATATACATTAAAACACATAACACTACCTCTAGATCTTGAACTTTAAAATGTTGATCTACACTTCTAACATGCATAAATTTGACACATATATTTTTGGTCAACGTGACCTTGGAAAAAACCACCATGGGGAAAACCATTTTGGAGCAGATATATATAGAAGGCCTCAAAGAAAAATTTACAACACGAGAAACATAAACAAGTGAACCTGGTACAATAACAACCACTCTCTGGTGCCTTGGAGTTCCTCGAAGAATTTCCCACAAGACTTGTGAAGTAATGTGCCCCTTGCCTTGGTGAGCCTTCTTCCTATTGCTTGCTTTTATTTATCCTAATCCTTGCTCTGAGCTTGTCTTTACCACTGATATGCCATGATTCTTTACCCACTTGAATGCTTGAATGACCCTTGCCTTTTCACTTGAATCTTTTTCCCTCTCTATCAAAGTGCACCCTCCTCCAAGATGTGGTGTGCACCTCCTCTTTGGTGCACCCTCTCCTCTAGCAAATAGTCTCCCACTGGATGCGCCCTTAGTCTCCTCACTAAACCTCCCTCTCAACAAGTGCACACACGCTCACACAACTCTCTCATGCAAATGGGTGTGCCTCTCCTCACGGAATGCACCAATGCTCCTCCAAGTGTGCCCTCAACCAAAGAAATCGCCTCTCCTCAAGTGTGAGCCTCAACCTCCATGGAATCTCCTCCTCCAAGCTATGGTGCCTTCCCTCACTCAAATTGACAAACCCTCATGCAAAGTGCACCCCTATTTCCTCAAGAAATGTGCCCTTGATCTCCTCCTCCTCTTCTCTTCTCACAAGTGAAGAATGAGCTCATAAATGCACTATAACCTCCTTTAGCCTCCTTTGGCCAACTCCTAAAAGATCAATGGCCTATATCCAATCTAGCCAAGTCTAATCAATGGGTGATATCTAATCCAAAAATGTCACTAAGGAAACCCACTTTCCTTAGTTGTTTTATGTCTATTAATTCACCCACTTTGTGAATTAATTGTCACTTTAATGATTAAGTGACATATTTCACTTTTGACTTAAATCTCCTAAGTCAAAGTAAAATTAGAATCATAAAGTAAAGTGTAAGGGTAATAGTCTCCCCTTTTGTTCTTAGAGACTCATAAGCACATGGAGACCACTTTCTAGGGTACCCAAATCCCAACACTCCCTCTTACCAAGGAAAGTGATTGTCACCACCAATCTCATCCCTGCAGCGGACATGGTTGCCTCCTGGAATATACTCGGTGAGTATGGTTGTACCCTGATCACTGAAAGTGGACTTTGTCACATATCTGCTCAATCTGTGTGATCTATAAATGGAACTGACTCTCCATCTATCAAAGATCACCTAGATCTTGGCATCACACCATAAATCTCCACCTTGGTCTCCCACCAAGGATTTCCACCTACTCTTGGCATCTCACCAAGAGTCTCCCCCTCTTGGTATCTCACCAAGAGTCATCAACTTGGCCTCTCACCAAGTAACTTTCACCTGAAGTGGATCGAGAACCTGATCTTCCTGTCTCAGAAGCTAAGTGAGGCTCAATCCTCTGTGGTGCCTTGTTGCTCCTCCTCATCAACCTATGATGCTCTGAAGCTATAGCACCAACTCTGAAACTTTAGCTATCCTGGGTGGACCAGTCACTCATTCTAAAGATGTCCAGGGACACTGAGTATGATCTCCCTCTGAATCACTGTTGTGAGTCAATCGGTCCTCATCAACTCTGTCTCCCCATATAATGTTGGATGGTGTAGCAATAGACAAAGTAGTCGCGAAAGCACACTCTCTCGCAAACTTCTCCTCGAACTCTATCTCCTCTGCTGTCGCTGTTGACCCACCCTGTTGCTTCTTCTTCTTCTTGGGACGCTGTCCTACATAGTGACCCATATCTCCATAAGAAAAGCATCTCATTATGCTCATGTATCTCTTCTGCCCACTGCTGCTGCTCTCTTCTCCCTGTGGTGGGGCCCCAAACTTGGGACCCTACCGACCTCCACAGCCGGTCTTCTTCTTACCCTTTGTCCAAAGAGAAAGGACCTCATCACCTGGAATTGACTGCTACTACTATTGTCCAGAATTCTCTTCCACTAGTCTAGTCTCCTCCTGGACGAAGTCATCCCACATCCTCTCCCATGTAGGCATAACCTCCCTAGTAACAATATCGGTACGAATGGACCCCATGGTTTGGTAAATTTGTTCAAAGATGTCCTCTCCATAGAGTTGGGATCCACCACCTCTCCGATGGCTCCAAGCTCGTTTCTAATCTGGGTGTATCTACCAAGGAATGAATTAACTGACTCATCCTCGAGCATGCAAATTCCCCTCAGTCAATCATGAAGAAACAACTTCCGGTTCTCATTAGAGCTCTCGTACAACTTGCATAGAGATTCCCACATCTCGTATGCATAATTCTTCTCAGTCAAGTGGGGAATAATATGATCTTGAACTGCATCACAAATGGTCCTCTTTTCCTTGTTGTTCCTCTTCTTGAATTCTACCAACAAGATGGGGGTAGTAAAAGGAATAACGGGAACAACCGCCTCAACTATATCCCATAGTTCGAGGTCCTCTAAGACAAAAACAATCCTTGACTTCCAAGGCAACCAATTTCTAGTCCCAACTAGCCTGTCCTCAACTCGCATCTGAGATGCTGACATATCTACCAAACTGCGCTCACTCTGATGCTCCAAGTGTGAAGGAACGCTGCCTCACTCCTATCAAAACATGAGTGAAAAGAGGCAAGAGAAACCCCAACCTCACTCCTATCCACGCAGGTGTGAAAAGAGGTTGTCCACAAGTGTCAAAAATCAGCCCAACAAATCTTCCCACAACTGTTCACAAACACTGTCAACTAGATGTCGAAAATCTGCCCTAAGATGTCCAATTGGCACTAAATGAGAGGTACCTTCAGATCTGAAATTTACTCACTGTTTTGGACTATAAAATTTCTGTCCAAAAACAGACAACAGATCTGATATAAAACCTCACAAAACTGCCCACAAAATGCTATAAATCAACAAGTCTAAGCCACCATTGGCGCTGAAACCATGTAGAATTTCTGAGGTCCTATGAGGATGCCACCTAAGGTATGTCCTTGACCTTAGTATGGATCTAAGTTTCAACTTTGTAGCTATCGTTTCTTGTTGTTTTAGGACATCAAACAATCACCAAACTTTCTGCTCAATATTTGATGGTTAAGTGCTCTTTTAAGGTGCCCTTGCAAGTGTTTTCTTTACTCAATGTTAGCACATGAAATATACATTAAAACACATAAAAATACCTCTATGTATTGAACGTTAAAATGATGATCTACACTTCTAAACATGCATAAATTTGACACATAGATTTTTGGTCAACATGACCCTGGAAAAACCTTCCCATGGGGAAAACGAGTTTGGAGCAGATATATATAGAAAGCCTCAAAGAAAAATGTACAACACAGGAAACATAAACAAGTGAACCTGGTACAATAGCAACCAATATCTAGTGCCTTGGAGTTCCTCGAAGACTTTCCCATAAGCCTTGTGAAGTAAGGCACCCCTTGTCTTGGTGAGCCTTCTTCCTCTTTCTTGCTTGTCTTTATCCTGATCCTTTCTCTGAGCTTGTCTTGACCATTGAGATGCCATGATACTTTACCCACTTGAATGCTTGAATGACCCTTGCCTTTTCCCTTGAATCTTGCGCCCTCTCTCTCAAAATGTTCCCTCCTCCAAGATGTGGTGTGCACCTCCTCTTTGGTGCGACCACTCCTCTAGAAAATAGTCCCACTGCATGCACCCTTAGTCTCCTCACTAAATATCCCTCTCAACAAGTGCACACACCCTCACACAACTCTCTCATGCAAATGGGTGTGCCTCTCCTCAAGCAATGTGCCAATGCTACTCCTAGTGCGCCCTCAACCAAATAATGCACCTCTCCTCAAGTGTGAGCCTCCTCCTCCCCCATGGAAGCTCCTCCTCCAAGCTATGGAGCCTTCCCTCACTCAAATGGACAAACCCTCATGCAATTGCACCCCTATCTCCTCAAGAAATGTGCCCTTGCTCTCCTCCTCCTCTTCTCTTCTCACAAGTTAAGAATGATATCATAAATTCACTATACCCTTCTTTAGCCTACTTTGGCCAAGCCCTAAAATATCAATGGCCTAGATCCAATCTATCTAATTCTAATCTATGGGTGAGATCTAATCCAAAATATCACTAAGGAAACCCACTTTCCTTAGTTGTTTTATGTCTATTAATTCACCCATTTTGTGACTTAATTTTCACTTTAATGATTAAGTGACATATTTCACTTTTGACTTAAATATCCTAAGTCAAAGTGAAATTAGAATCATAAAGTAAAGTACAAGGGTAATAGTCTCCCCCTTTTTGCTTAGAGACTCATAAGAACATGGGGACCACTTTCCAAGGTACCCAAATCCCAACAAGGGGAATGTATGGCTTACCTGTGGATGCCTCTGAAGAGGGTGAGATGCACCTTGTCATGGATGTAAATGTTTCCAAGCCCATTCAATGCATTTTATATTTTTATCTTATTGATTTTTATTTCAAGAGACTAGTTAGAGGACACTACCCTGGCGTGGTGACCAGTGGTGACAATGTTACCCACAAGAATTTCACGGAGATGAGAAGGTTGGCTCATGATGAAAACCCCTTTCTCTTGGCTATGCCACCAAGAGACACTACCATGGCATGTTGACCAGATGAATGGTAGTGTCATACTGCTACATGCCCATGGACATAATAAGTTGGCTTGTGATGAGACCCCCCATCCTCCAACTAGGTCTTGATTTTATTATTTTATGGGTCCCTTTGTTTCTTGCTGAGAAGCCTTTTATTTCTTTCTCGGGGATCCCTGGGCAAAGAATCTGAATGTTTTGTTCTTTTGGATTTTATCTTTTTCCAGCTACGTTTACTCTCTGGGATTTGATCCCCTTCTTCTCACAAGGTAAGGTACAACCCTTTGCTACCTTGGCAAACCCAATGCCTGAACCAATGTAGGGGATGGATGAGAGGGAAAAATATGAAAAGTGATAAGTATGGTGGGAATGGACGATGACCTTTCATGAACCCACCCAGTGGTAATTCAAACCCTATGGGAACCAACTTTCCAGGTCATCCTTTCAGTCCCCCCAAGTGTGGAAAAGTGGAAAGGCATAAGGTCCAAACACACGTCAGAAGTAAAAAGAATTAAATTCACATATTCAAATGTTTTGAGAATTAGAGTGACACATACCATGATATCTAGACTCATTACCTCATGGAGAAAGACCCACTGCTACTGAAGGACCAGGCTAATGGGATGGATGTTTCTCCCATTGACAAGGTGGAGGCACTGAATAAGAAATATGGGCCCTCTAGGGACAGACTCAATTCAATATGGCTCTTGGTACTCCATGTCTAGGACATGTGGGCCTCGATACATAATCTCCTTAGTTATCCCTAGGCTAGGGGATAACATCTGGCTCCAACTCGGGGACATTTGCTCACCATAGAGCACATGAGAACCTCCACATATCTGGAATGACCTGTGACCTGCTTGATCTCAACAAAAATTATTAGTAATCATTTGGGGTGGTGATATCACCCCTGGCTCATATATGGTACAGTAAATGAAAATAAACAAGCATATATACAAATGGAAATAGAGATACTCTAGCTTGAAATGCAGATGGTATATACAATGAATGAAAATGCCTACCTACTTACCTCTACTTACCTGTTGTATGAATGCTAGGTGTAGTCAAATAGCCAGTGAAACCACCCTAGAAATGTCTCACAATACCTACATTTGTCTTCATCATAAACCAAAGCAGTGATAAGTTAAGCACAAAAATAACATGAGTTAGAAAATGTATTGTATCATTGGAAATCATAAGGTCTATCTCATGGAGGCAGGTAGGAGGGAAAAA
>JASDQU010588571.1:0-26162 GCA_032191745.1 Picea mariana
TAGATAGGGAGGATAACAATCATTCCTCACAACCATCCAAACTAAGATCTATTTTACAAAATAAAGTATTTTTATTTTATTAACTTTACTTAAAAACACTCTAGAGCACCTAGCTTCTGGACTATCTTCTTATCATGCAATCATCTAAATCACCTAGCTTCTGCTATAGCTTCTCATCATGCAATCATCTAAATCACCTAGCTTCTGCTATAACTTCTCATCATGCAATCATCTAAATCATCTAATATTAGAGAGTGAATCTAGGGCATCTGTGGCTTTTGGATTGAATGTACTGAAGGGAAAGCCATTGAAGCCAAACGTTGCTACGGGACCTTGGGACTCCAACAATGCTCGTGATTTTATCCAGTATACAGTTGATCATGGTTGCAATATAGATGCATGGGAGCTTGGTAAGCTATTATGGTAATGGATTTGATTTTTTTTAACAATTTGATTTAAGTGAAATTTAATGAAAATGATTTTTTTAATAGTTAAATTTAATTTATTTAAATTATAAAACTAAATTGTTTATATGATAAATAATTTGAAAATGAAAATTTTTAGTAATTCTAACTTTATTAGAGGGATAGAGTATGTATAGTTTCATCTCATACACCAATTTGGTATTTGGGTTGGGGATGATATTAAAAATAGATTATTATTATTATTATTATAATTTGAAAATTTCTAAATTAATTAGTTATAGAATTCAATTTTATTATAAATCTATTATAAACTAAATTTAATTTGGTAAAATTTTGATAGAGTTAATGGAGTTTGTTGGATCAGAAACTCCCCACTCTAAAGAAAACACCAAAAAATCCAACCATAATAAAAATTGGTATGCCCAAAACTAATAACTTAAATGCCCCTTAATAGATGACACTAATCAGTAGAGCCGATCAAAGACACCCTAACAAACCCCTAAAAAAAAATCTAATCTTAAAAAATCTTCAACCTTATCTTTTTAGCCATGCAAGAACTTAGATTCCTTTTAAACAGGAAATGAGCTAGCAGGAATTGGTGTTGGAACCAACATCACTGCCAAGCAGTACACGGCTGACGTAATTGAGCTTCATGGGATTTTGAAAGAGGCTTACAAGAATCATAAAGAGAAACTACTTCTTGTTGCACCTGATGGATTTTTTTATGCTGACTAGTTCGAGTTTATTCAACGAACGAGACCAAAATTTTTGGATGTTGTTACACATCATATCTACAATCTTGGGGTAGGTATAGAAATTTGGAAGCCATTGTTTCCACTGAAATATTTATATCATTCAACTAGCTAGGGCAGTAACCTTATCAATAGTAATTTTTCTGCTGATCAGGTGTGGATAAAGGCCTTGTGGAAAAGATATTGGATCCCTCATTTCCGAGACAAGAAGCATCCACATTCAAAAGCTTCCAATCCATCCTGAAGAATTATGGGCCTTGGGAAAAAGCCTGGGTGGGTGAATCAAGTGGAGCTTATAACAGTGGCCACAATCTTGTTACCAATGTTTTTGTATTTAGTTTATGGTAAGATCATCTGTCCTTAATTAGTTTTTGGTAATGCTTTGCACTGTAATTTGTCAAGAATATGCCAAAACGATATAATTTCATCTTTTCAAATGATAATACACAGTTCCTCGACAGAATTTGACATTCATTGCAATTATTGGGACAGGTATTTAGATCAGCTTGGCATGTCATCCAAGTTCAATACCATGTCTTACTGCAGACAAAGCTTGATTGGCGGTGTTAGCAACAATTTTTGTCTTGGGCACAAAAGTATCTAGGTCTATAGGTTGCACGAGAAGCTCCCAAGCGCAGCACGAAAGAATCTCTTTTCAAGTTACAAGTCAAGCGAGCGGGCGAAGTTTTGTTGTCGAGCAGCCGAGACCCATCTATAAAGATGATCAATGGTCACTGGGATCTCGGGGCTACCAAGTTACCCAAGGTATGGTGTCATAGAAAGCACTCATATTTCAAGACAAAACCTAGGTCGTCCGATCCAATGATGCATGGCGCAAGATCTAGTCACATCGGCATATCAACATTTGGGAGTTCAAAGGGTAAAAGTCCCTTGTCATCTCACATCTCGGAACCCCAAACCCTGAAGCGCCGAAAGCACCCAGAGTTGGGCCCATGGTTTTGGTGTCTAGTCACAAAGGAGAAGGCCTGGAGGAGGGGCACTAAAGGTTTATCATTTGGCAAGACGGGTCCTGAAGAGTCGAGAGCGATCTTAGCCGTTCATCGTGGAGGGACATGTGGTGCGCGATTAGGCTCTCTGCCTTTTCGCTCATCACGACTTCGAAGCGTAAGGAGCAACTCTTTCATATTCGTGAGACACGAAGCGCTGAAGACGTCCCGGACCCGGGCCCACAATATTACTGAATTAGTTCAGGACCGTCAAATCAGAGAGGGGCGCGTGGCACCCATTAGGCCCTCTCGGCGTTTCAACCATCGCAACCTCGAAGAGAAAGGATCTGCTCCTTCCTATCCACAAACCCCGAAACATCGAAAGCACCTTTGAAGAAAGGCACGAGGTCACAACCCATAGTCGCTTTGAGGCGATAGTAAGAGCTGCACAAAGGGCCAAAATGCCAGGTATAGCTGCAGAAGGGATCACCGTGTTCTTCAGGTGCCAGTTCAACTTAATCTCAACCCTGATACCTGCTCGGAGTAAATGAAGAAGAGAGAGGGTGGTTGAAACCTCACCTCACTCGTTAATTGCAAGGTATGGATGTCCCGGCGGGAAGTCTGCCCGAGATGGTCCTCTATACTGGTTCTTTCCATAGAAGCCATGCCGAGTCCTCGACTCACCAGGGAATCCTGGGCACACTAATTCAGCATTTAAGGGCTCAGCTACCCCTTGGAGTGATCCATGCAGAATTAAGGTGGCGTATGACAGAGGAGTGCAGGTCAGATTTTATTGAAGAGACACCCCATCCTGAAAGTCTAGGACGCCTCTGCTAGGGTTTTTGTTGGAGTATATGAAGGCGTTTTCGCCATTTTTTGTAGGGATGGATGGTAGAGCAAAGCTCCCGATTGTAAAGTTTTAACAGACACTCTAGTTCTCTGGTTATGCATCTGTATGTAAGATTTCTTGTTTAATGGCAGACAATTTTCCTACCCCTATCTAGTTTTCATCTCATACCGAGGGAGTTCATGATTGACTGATTCACATGAGTTATTGCAATTATGTTATGATAAAGGATTTATTATTGCATTGTTGTATTCTCCGGTTTTCTTCGTTTGAATGTAAGACGATCTTGCGTTTAGATGTTTTTTCCTACAGTCTATTAGAAACCTGATGTTTACGAAAAACCTTTGCATTTCTCTCATACAAGTCTTCCTCCTATTCACCCTTACTACAACTCATTGTCTAAAGTTTATCTAAGACCTCACTTTCCCATGCATGCCTGGCCTAGTTTCAGAGTTAGAACAATATTGTTTTGAGTTAACTTCCATTCGATCACCCCTTTTTATAAACAAATCGTGACATAAACTGATGGGCATCGGGCTCCACTCCTGTTGCAATCCAAGAGTGACTTTTGGCGCTAATAGGTGGTAACTATGGCCTTTTGAACACGATGACCTTTGTGCCAAATCCTGACTATTACAGGTAAAACTCTTCAGATCTATATACCATGGAAAACTTCACAAACACATGATATATATTGATATTGGAGTGAGTTAATAAGATGGTAAACTTAAACTTGGATTTTTTTCTTTGAATTGTAATGCAGTGCACTTCTTTGGCATCGACTGATGGGAACACGTGTTCTTGCCACAACTTCAGAAGGAACAAAATACCCACGTGCTTATGCACATTGTGCCAAGAATGCTGTAAGTATCAAAGCTTCATTCTTGTACATAGAATCTATGATGAGTCAAATAATGGGCATGCTCTATAAATATTTATCTCCATCTCTATCTATCTAATTGATGAAAGTGCTGTTATTTTGGCAAAAGGGAGTCACTTTGCTCTTGATCAACTTCAGCAATCACACTCGTGTCTTTGTGCAGGCCTTTACAGGTTCAGGCACTTCCACACCCATAAAATCTAGATTTGAGTATCACTTAACAGCAAAGGATGTTGATCTACATAGCCAAACTATGCTGCTTAATGGGAAGATTTTAGATATAACCGCTGAGGGTGAGATACCTCCTTTGCAAGGAGTGAGAATTCATGCTAAGAGGCGATTTATTTTAGCTCCCCTCTCTATTGCATTTGTGCATCTTCCTTATGTTAAATTCCCAGCGTGTAGCTGCTAGGAATTGGCTTCATTATTATTTATTCCATACATGGTTAATGGAAAATAAGTTCAATTGGTGATGAAAATCATTTCAAACAATTTTACAATTCAAGTTCAATAACATGAATTCTTTATCAACAAATAGATTAATGCTTCCTTGGATTGAGATTGGGATGATTACTTAATTTCTTTTGCAAAATGTTTTTCTGAATTTCTTGTTTGGTTGTTTCTTAGATTGTCCAGCCTACACCCATATTAGATCTTATTTTCAAAATATTTTTCACACTACCAACCTTCCTAACCTCTTAACTCAACAAAAGTATGGTGATCTTGGAAAGCTTCTCATAATGCTTTTCCAGTACATAAACAAAATTATAAAGAATTACAAGTAATCACTTACCCTCTTAAGGTCCTATAGACCAATTCGATCTTAGTGAAAGTTAATCATCATCATCATCATCATCTAATACAAATATTGCATTAATGATATTATGGATTAATTAATAAGATCCATCTTAAATGGGGATTTCTTAATATGAATCCAATTTATTGAGTAATTTTTATTGTTATTATTTCATTCCATGTCAAGTTTTACAAGTGAGTATAAGTTATTTTATTGAGAGGACTCTATTTTTATTATTGTTATTTTTTTAATGTGGCCTCATTTAACATAATTTTTTCAATTGAATTGGATAATGCCTCAACATCTCTCCCATATTGAACTATCTCTCTCATATTGAACTGTAGAGCACCTAGCTACTTTAGGTGCAATAAAAGGCATGTAAACTAAATGAAACAGAATTAATAATTAATGAAAAGTAAACGAGGTAAAAAATCCCTAACTAACTAAATGAAATCCCTAAGAAGTACCATATTATTAATATTTCATGTTAAGGAAATGAAAAAATATTCGTAGTGTGGATAGTTTTTTAATAAATAGTACAAAACATATTTATCCACATTCATTAATAACTATAACATTTATAGATTAGTGGGTTAGTTAGAGTGGTTCAAAGTTGTAAATAGCAAGTATGAGGACTCTAGGTCAAATTTGGGTTGGCTACTTCTATGTATGGGGATGTATTTTCCAAGAAAATAAAAATTATTACATTTATAATTATAATTATTAAAGTTAAGCTAAATTATAAATGTTATTAAAAATTAAAGGTCACAAATTCACTATTAAGAATAAAATGTCAATTTTATTTCCAAATGGGATGTCATAGACTCGAGATGTCACACCCATCACACCACTAGATGTCAACAACAATGATAACCACACACGCCAATCATACCACTAGATGGAAACAATGATAACCTCCCAGTGGTAGAGGATGACATGCATGGCATTTACCACATGCCCCTAGTTAATGAAGGTTCTGGATGAGAAGGTGACATGGGAGAATGATGAGCTCTAGACTGATGTGTTTTTAATGATGATCCCCACAGTATGTAAAATGACATCTCCCATCGTCCTTCGTCTATGTAGTAAGTGACAAAGAAGAAAAAACTCAAGAAGTGTAGGGACATAACCAAATGAAGTAGTTGTGAGTGTTGGCTATGCATGGATTATAAGGTACCATTTCTAGTTTATGAGGCTTAACACCTTGAGAAAGAGGGAAATGAAGTATAGAAAATGGAACACCAGAAAAAGGTGAAGAGGAAGGAGGTTGACCTAGCATTGCCCAAGCATAGAGGCAAGGGTAGACCCCCCACATGTATGGCTTGCCAAGAAGCCACCCCTAGAATAAATCTAACAATAGGAATAAATGCTAAGGCTCAATGTATAATGTAAGGCTTTTATGTTAGACAAAAGGTCACCATGGTTCATCATCTAGCAAAATTGGAACAAAAGGTTCAAAGGCATGGATCTACCATTAACAAGATGTAGATATATAAGAAATTGTCACACATCACCTTAGGTATGGGTTTTTCAAGTAGAAAAAATAGTTAGCATACAAAGGAAATGATTTTTTGTCACATGAATTCAACCTCAAAGAAGAAAACCCCCCTACAAAGTGGTATCAAGGAAGCACTGCAATAACACAATTTCAAGTAGTACTTCTTGTTGAAATCCCTTCAGGGTTCAAATCTTTCTCTAGAGGAAGGAGATGAGGAAGAAAAATAATACTTCTAGGCTAGAGGTGACTCCCGACACCTCATTTCTCTTAATGATGAGGATGAATAGCATGAATAATCTCAAGTTCCCCTCTATTTCTGAGGCTTTAATTTCATAGGATTTAGTGGCTAGGGGCCAAGTTATATCCAATATTGTTTTGTTCTACTTTTGTTAAGATTTAGTATCTAGGAGCTAAACTAATCTTGCAAAGTTTTAGTAGGTAGAGGTTGGAGCTAATCTTGCAAATTTTTTACCCCAAAAAGTGCCATTCAATGCCTCAAAATTACTTTAGAAGATTCCAAACCCCAAATCTCCAAACTGGGACTTGCCACTAAAATGAGCCCTACAAGCCAATTCCTACAATTTCTCCACCCAAAAAGTACCGAGATGGATGAAAAATTATAGAATGATCCATTATGGATCACAAAAAAAGGACAATTCAAATGAACCTTAGACAAGCCCCTCACCGAGAAAATTGTCATAGCCACACAAATAAAAGGGGCTCTCTAAATCAAGTTTAGGGTCCTAGTTTCAAATCATTGTGAAAGGGGAAACCCTTGTACCCTATTTCACCACACCAAACTGAAGAAGTATTCCAAAAGAACGGTGAAATTGATAAAAACAACCTAGACAAGACAAAGAAATTGTCCAATCATTATCATTCCTCTAGATAGACCTTTGAATTTCAGTGTCAATCCAAAAATGACTCCCTTTTAAAGAAGGTTAGTCTTCCACGAACCATTATCAACTTGACCTTCTCTTTTCAAGAGTTCTCCTAGATTACATCTAGATAATGTGAAGTATTATTAATTCCTCGAACCCTTGATTGCGACAAGAAAAGAAAAGTGTAAAATTTGAAATGGGTTCTACATTTTCCATTTTTATCTCATGCAATTTTTCCCATTCTTACTATTTCCTTTGGGAAAATACATGTGATGTTTGATCCAGAATATCAACAACGGATACAAAGTGAAATGATTGGTTGTCCTTAATGCAATTTTTCCCATTCTTACTATTTCCTTTGGGCCAAGACTTGTGATGTTTGATCTAGAATCTCAACAATAGATACAAAGTGAAATTTTTGGTTGAAATATTTGGAATTCCCCTAGAATGTCCAACACCAAAAGATATGGTTCTTGAAATCATTTCTCTAACCAGTAAATTGTACGAAGAGGAAGATGCTACAAAGTTCAAGGAATCCTAGGTGCCAATGATCCATGCTATTACTCAGAATGGAACAATATTCAATTGAGCCTCTATAATGTTCACATTAATGGTTCAAAATGTCTTTAGGTCCAAACACACAACCTTGGGCATGCATCTAACATTTTTTATGACCTCTTATGTACTAGACACTACCTCTGTGGTAAAGAATTTTCTAGGGATGGGATAGTAGTGTTAGCTTATTGAGGCACTCATACATGTATATTTTTAGATTTCATGGTAACATTACTTTAGGATACATTACAAAAATATCTATAATCAATTCATAGCTCCCATGTATAAACTAATATTCGGTGAACCTAAAAAATGCATGATAGAAAAAATTGTGCAAGAAATTAGTTAATTTGGTGACTGTTATGTTACAAATCATGGAAATTATATCTGGATTTTTGGGGCCACCAAAGAATCCCATATATTTCCTCAATTTATCCCTAATAAGTTGGTTTTGAAAGAGGTAGCATATCAAACATTTCCACATGGTGTTGGGGTATCACTTGATCACAACAAGAAAGCATTGTGCCCCCAATCACCCTTCCATAAAAGGGATTATTGAATCAAATATTTCAGAGAATCAGTTGCAAAGGTCGAATCATTGGCCACTTTTCATTTTGGAGAAGAGAGATTCAAAAGGAATGATCTGCTAAAAACAGTCAGTCACCACTTCCATGCATGTAAATACACATGACCTTACCAAAATGAAGTGTGGTAGGAGGATGAAGTGCACAAAAGATCCACATATCTAGATGAAGTGTCTTTCAAAATGGGAATTAGAAATTGAAGGAGAAAAGATAAGATGAAATAATATAGGGCAAGGGAGAGATTAGAAAACAAGAGACTTGAAAAAATAGTAGCAAAAAAAATAAAAAATAAAAGACTAGAAAAAGAAGCTAAAGCACCAATACTTTAGAAAGAAGTTGGAAAAAGAAAAAAGAATGAAGACCTAGGAATGGCCAAGGAATAAGAAGCCAGAAAGGAGGAAGAGTAAGAGAGAAAGAAAAGAGAGGAAGAAGAAAAGAAAAGGGAAGAGGAAGTCAAAGGTTCAAAACCCATGGACATTGGAACTTCCTATTCTAAAATTGAGTGTAGCACCTTGGGCACATCCATCACAGGGAGGGATTTCCCTCTATGTGTGATTGGTTTGGGAAAATTCACCCCTTCTAATATGGATTCATTCACCATTCTATATTCTTTTGTTTTTTACAAGACCAAAGGAAGAGTAGTAAATAAATCACATAAGAAACTCAAGCTACTGGAAATTCGAAAACCCATGGGCACTATTGTGACATTGTTGATGGCAGAAACGAGAGAAAATCCTATTTCCATAGCTTATGTAGGTGTTTATTTTTCCCAATATTTGGAATTTAACATTTGAAGCATGACCAATGAAATTGAAGAATATAGACAAAAGGTGGAAAAACTGGAACAAGAAGTGGCCCATTACAAAACATATATGACTATTTTAACTGAGTTCAATGCTTGTGCATTTGAGCTCCAAGAGGAACTCATCATTATTCATAAGCTAATGTATGCTAATCTATAAGAGTTATAGGATCATGGCACCTAGTTTCTCACCTACCTTGGAAATGTTAAAGGTAAAAAGGTAGTGTTGTATGGAGCACAACTTAGCATGAATGAACTGAAAAAGGGGAAAGAAAAAGAGAAATATGCCCCAAAAGACTTTCCTAGGATGATAGAAAAGGAAAATAAACTCAATTATGCAACCCTGGAAAAATTTCAAGCAACAAGCACATCACAAGGGAAAAAAGTCACTGCTTCCATAAACAATTGCAAATGTTTAAACCTTGCTACATAAAATGTAATTGAAAGATGTCACCTTCCATCACTTGGAGACATGGGTGCACCAAGGCCCATGACAGAGGCCTTAAATGAGCTAGAGCAAAATATTATAAACAAGGGCATCACAATTGGGACAACTCAATGGATTTCTAGGGAGATCCTAAAGGAATATATTTCTAGACCCTCCAAATAAATTAACTTAATTAATTATTTCCTTAACACATTAAAGAAAGAAATGGATCCCATGTCAAACAAACTAGTTTCTTATGAAGTTTCCTTTGAGAAATGTATTTTTAGACACATACTAGACATATCTTCACGACATGAGGTGTGAGCATCCTACATATAAGAGAAAACACATGGTCGATTATGACCATAGTGAAATATAAGTTGTAATTTAGAATGTTCTTTAGAAAGAATCAAGCAGCGAAGTTGAAAAGTCTATAAATAATAAAAGGAATCAAAGAAGATATAAACAAATTATAGATTGAAGGTTTTAAAAGCCAATTGACTTGTTTTAGAAGGGGATTTTTTCTTATTTAGCTTGTAAACACATTGAGAATTTTGAATTAGAAGAATCCCATAAGGCCAATTTTTTGAGGAGGAGCACTAGTTTCTGGTACTATTTTGTTTGGAGGAGACAATGTTTTGTCCTCTATTTCCATCTCAAAAGAGCCTTCCCTAGAAATTTCCTCAAGGTGTTTAGGTTAGGACACATCCATTTGAAATAATTTGTATTCTTTGCATTTTTTCCCCTTGAAATATTTATCATCAAAATTATAACAAAGTCAGAGGTGTTGGCACTCGACCATTTCTTCCCAAGATAACTTCTAGAGCCTTAAGGGTTGAGATGGAGGGGAATTAGTAATAAATGTCATATGAGGGTGAGGGAAAGTATTAAAGGAGGATCTTTTGACTTGTGCATTGATGACCATTTTGCTTCAAGGGTCTATTGAACAACTTCCAACCAAGTAGTTGGGTGTTGCATCAAGACTTGTGCAATTGTTCAAGCTTTGAAGAAATTGAGGAACCATTTGTTTCCAAGACAATTTGTGTTGTTCACTAAACATAAGGTTCTTTAGTGCATAAACAATCAAGTTAAGATGAACACATTGTCTATTGAAGTTGTTAATTTAGAAAACATGAATGAGTTGTATGTATATGATGTTGATTTTGTAGAGGCATGGAGGCTTTGTTAGGATCCATGAAGTATGTATAGAACATTGCACATGTAATTTCATATCTAAGATGGATTTTTATTTAAGAATTAAAAATTGTGTATACCATGGATTCATTAGAGGAAATATCAGTTCAGAGCTACATAGTGGAGGTTCAAAGTATAGTAAATTCGGGGTCTAAAATAAGATTCATAATAAAAATCTAGTTGATGACTTGGAATTTAGAAACCAATTAAATTTCAAGAAATTGGGTCAATGATAATTTTTGAATTGGATCTATAGAAGCCAAAGATGATTATGTGTCATATTTTTATTTTTATTTGGCAATAGTTATTACATATAAATCTCACCTTGATTAAGGTCTTGGTAAGATCATCTCAAAAAATGATAAATATTCTTGAAATACTAAATATGTAATATTTTATATTATCGCTACTTTCACTTTAAAAAAATAAGTTTCATATTAATTAAAATAATGATGGAGGCACTTTGAAATGTAATAAACATTCTATATCATTAATTGTTTAAAGAGAAAAACAATGTGTGTGTGTGTGTGTGTTCATTATTTTTTCCTAAAAGGAAAAAAATATGTAATTTTATTTATATAAAACAAAACTACATTGTCATATGCCTCAAGGCATTCAGAAAAGTGCTTTGTAGTCTAATTGAGAAAACAACTCTGCATACATGCCTTACATATGAGTGAGATAATTTTAGAAAAGAAAAAAATTGTTTCTTGACTTAAAAGGACATAGATTATGTCTTTCAGAAGAAGGTTTTGAAAGTTGTCCACCATCACAAAACCTATAAGTTGTTTCAACAAAAACACTATTTGTGTCTTTAATAAACAAAAATACATCCTTGTAAAGGTAAGAGTCTATAGACTTTTCACTATCTGTAGAGAATTTTATAGCTAAGGTGCATGGGATAAATCATTTGTATGCCCATCTCAAGGGATAGAAATGGTACAATTACCTCGTTCCAACCCCAATGCCTTTTTTGAAAGGTCATCATCAACTACCTTGTTCTTTTCCGTTTATGTATAATACAAAGAAATGTGTGAGAAGGATTTTTTTTTTTTTTTTGTATCACTAAAGAGTGGTTGTAAAGTGAAATTTTTAAGTGTTGCTTCCTTTCATAACTATTGGATAAACAATAGAGAGTTTCCAAAAATTTGTAATTGTGTAACACTATATTCTTGAGCCAAATGTAGGGTTAATTTGAGAGACATCCATTCACAATAACTGTTAGTTCCCTACCCTATCCTAGCTTTGAAGGCTATATTGTGATTTGTGGAGAGAGACATGATTCCTCCAAAGCCTCCTTTTGGGGGATGTCCTTGAGATCCTACTATCAAAGTATGCCCAAGGAATGTCGTTATTGATGAATTATTTAATTGTCCCCCATATTTTGTGTTTTTTCCTCAACTTGTGGATATGAATTTGTATATTGAGGGACTACATTACACATTTGAGGGAAAGAGTCTCTTGTCCTTCAAATAGCTTCAGGTTTCTAGCTAGCCATATTCCCCAAGCTATATTGAGTGGAAGAGCTATGTATTTATTTGTATCCTTGTTTATATGCCAAATCATGAAGGATTATTCAAAAATTACTCATTCCTAAACATTCCTTAACCCTATCATGTAACCAACTTCTTTCTAGACGTCTTTGGAGAAGGAACAAGTCATCGGAAAGTTATATAGTGTTTCCTCTATTTTAAAATAGAGTACACCAACTTGGGCCAATAAAATTATTTTTATGTAGAACCTCATAGGTAGGAGCCTTGTTAAAATTGTTATCTTTCAAATAATCTATGCATGATTTCTACACTTTTTCAAGATCTTCTCCCAAACCTATGTCCTCCTAGGTCAGTCATTGCTATTTCCAATTTGTATATCTCTCCCAATTTACAATTTTTCTTAGTGAAAAAATTCCTTTGTTTCATAACCCTTGTATCACCTAAGCGGGTAATCAGTGGAGATATTTTCTTCCAATAAAAGTATTGATCCTAACCTAAAATTTATCCCATCTACCCACCTTCTAAAACAACCATTTACAAACTGGTTTGAGAGATGAGTTCACCAATTTTCGTGTGATTGATGCATTGTGCACCTATTTCACCATATTCCTAACCCATTCCTCAACTGTGGTTGGTTACATGTACTTGGATTTGATTACCTGAAACCATAGACCTTTCCCTTGTACTAGTATCCATACACTCGTTGTAGCTAGGGCCTTAGAGAGGAGGAATAATGTTTTTAGGCCCCATCCTCCTTTTTCTTTTGGGACTGCCAATTTTTTCCAAGATACCAACAATAGACCTTTATTTTTGTAATCTTCCAACCTAATGGATTTATAACACAATTTTCTATTTTTCTCCAGTACACCTTTCAAAACCCAAGATAATGAAATCTAGTATACTGGTATGGATTTCAGAATTTCTCTAACGAGAGCCAATCTTTCCCCTCTTGAGAACCACTGATTTCACCAATGGTTTAGCTTCTTTTCTATTTTGGAAACCAACCATTTACAATCACATTTTTTGTAAAAATTTGGTTCAAGTGAAAAAAAAAATACTTTAGTCCTTGATCCATATCAATCACTTAGTAAGGAAGTAATTGGGAGAAATATTCTTTCTCATGCTCTGGAATGTCCCACATGGAGAGAGTGGGTTTGTTAAGATTTATTATTGTGCTAGTAGCTTTACATAACAAGTCCATGAAATTTTTAAAATTCTCAACTATCCTTCTATAACCTTCACAAAAAATTACAATATCACCCACAAATAAAATATGAGTAATATTGCAAGTAGGACCAATGAATATCCCTTTTAAGATTCCATTTCTAGATGTATTTTTTAATAATCTACTCGACCCTTATGATATTAGCAGAAATAGGAGAGGGGAAAGGGGTAATCCATGTTTGAGACCCCTTTCCGGTATGAAGAAAGAAAAAACTTCCCCATTGATTAGGACAACAAAGGATATAGAGGTAATGCAACTCATCACCCATACCACAAATTAGACAGAAACCTAAGTGGATGAGGAATAATCTTAGGAAAATCCAACTTACCCTGTCATATGCCTTGGAGAAGTCCACTTTGAGCATCCATGATATTTGATTTTTGGTATTGATTGAGTGAAGGATTGAATATGAAATCCCAACTACCTCATGGATTTTTCATCCTTTCAGGAACCCAAATTGCTCACCCTTTTAAGTTTTATGGCTATGGCTTTTGAAATAATTTTGTAGATACAATTGCATAAGGATATTGGTCGAATTTTTTCAAAAGAGATTGGATTATCATATTTTGGGATAATAGCAATGAAGGTAGTATTATAGTCCCTGAGCATTTTTACTATGTTTCTAGTGGTCTCCACCACCCTTCTTAAGTATTCTTCAATGAATTCATAGCAACCTAGGAAAAATTTCATAGGGAGGCCATATGGTATCCATTTGGAAGCTCTATAAATTTTGGAGTAATTCACCTTTTCCAACTTATTTCATCATCTCTATTGTCTTCATTGTTTACAAAGCTAGGGAAAGAGTTAGAGATCCTTATTACTTCATCAATTGTGGCCCAAGAGTCCTCTTTGAAGAGGGTGGAGAAATAGTAGACTCCTTCATCTCTTATGTCTTTAAAGTTTGTTTCACACCTATTATTTCCTTTGTCAATTCTCTAGACAAAGTTCATATTTTCTCTACCATTTGCATATCGATGAAAAAAAATGGATTTTTCATCACCTGCTTGTATCCAAATGGCCCTACTCTTAAGTCTCAATTCCTTCTCTTTAACTAGTAAGATATTCTTTTTTTTTTCTTCTAGTTTCTTTAATTATAGATTTTGAGACTATTTCAGGTATCCAAACCCTTCTCTATTATAAAGGTTCTCCAATCCTACTTCCACTTATTTAATAATCCTTTCATCTTTTTGTTTTTTATCCTTAGCCCATTAGGATGCTACCTTCTTTGCTTATTTTAGTTTTTTTTGGAATTGAAGTAGGTCATATTATATTAGATGAACATCATAGGGATTCCAAACATCTTTGATCTTGTTTTATAAAATATGTCTCCTTTATCCATTTTGGCTTTAGCTTGAATGGATTGGTTTTTTTATTCCTATGTTGGGGCCACTTATAACACAACAATGCTATGGTATAATTCCCCTCTTGAGGTTATTCATTGTCTCACACCATTAACTTCACCCAAAAAGCCTTCAGATATTAGAAAGAGGTCTTGAGACGCTTTGTTATTTAGTCTTCCCCTATTCTCTTATTTATCTGGGTTGGAGTTATTTTTTTTATTAGATATCCAACAATCCCATAGCTTATATCTCTCTTATAAAATAACCAGATAGAAAATCCATGTGAGTATTAAGGCCCAAAATTTCTGAAGCTCCTAATGTAAAGTTTAGGTCTCCCCCCATCACCGTTAAGATGCTCTAAATACACTTCATGTCAAAACAATTTTCCCAATATTCCTTTTTGTTTGAATAAGGACCATATACATTTAGGAAAAAATTTATTTCCCCATATCTAATGAAAAAAGGACTACCCCTCGACTTGTATGAACGGCTTGGGAATTAGATAGGGTAAATAATATTCTCTTCTATCATGTTATATTTCCACTAGATATCCTAATAGAATAAATATAATTGAACTCCCACCTAATCATAAATTTGGAGTGTTCCTAAATAACATTTTCCCCATCTATCATTGTTTGGATGATAGAGGGTTTTAATGTCTCTATAAGCCTCATGATGGCCAATTTCTTGGATGGATTATCCAACTCTCTATGGTTGAGGGTCAAGAAAATCATTTAATCCCATCACAAGGGGAATTTTCTCTAAGAGCCCCAATTAGAGATAGTTTTTTCCCATGTCTGATCTCCGAAGATGTTTTTTTTTGTGCCATGGACATATAATACATTCTTCATCTTTGGTTTGGATTATGGTTTTTTTCATTTAGGTACCCTAACACCCTGATCACCTTTCCAAGGAAGTCAAAAGTTTAAGTTCTTCTATATTGAAGGTTATATTTGGAGGATTCTAGATGAGAAGAGTCCTTGGATTCCCCCCTACCTTAGGTTCGAATTTGGGCTTTTCAGAAGTCCCCACTTGGTCTTTTTCATCTACAATAACTTTACCTATCACTGGTAGATGGATTAGGGTTAGGGACACATGATTTTTAATACTTGAAAGGTTGGTCAGAAATTCATTGATGGACTCCAAACCTTTTGTTTCTACTTCTAGTCCCCAAGACCCAAAAAATAAATTTTCTAAAGATTTCATTTTATGTGTTATGTACATGAGTAGATCTGCATATCATAAAATAAACCATTAATTGCAACAAGAATAAACCAAACCATTCACCAAATATTCAACACAAGAATGTAGACAAAACCCTTGAGGTAGGGTAACACCATATATTAATCCTTATGAAAGGATAACACTCCATGTTATACATTACTTACAATATATTAATCCTTATGAAAGGATAATCCTCAAGCAATCCAATACATTACTTACACTTCTTTATACATCTCTCCCTATCTCCTATGAAAACTCTAGAGAAGGAATATTCTAGTAGGTGGAACTTTCTAGTAAACGTTCTCACCTTTATTGTGTACACACTATTACATGGGCCTTATTTACTATAATTGGCCTCCATACATAATAATAAATAACCACATTCACATTGGGTACCTCCCTATGCACCCCATATTACCTCCCTAGGTATACTACATTCAATCCCCCTTTATATGTTTCATCCTTAAAACATGGGAAGAAACCATACAATATGATCGCCTAAGTAATGTAGTCAACTGGGACTAAGTATGACCATCCATCCATCCTAATGAAAGATGAACATGATGTCCAACTGTCACCTTTCCACGCTAATATTGATCCTTATCATGCCTTTGGTGCCATGGGATGGTTGCTCTATCCTAATATCGTCCAATAGTGTTGGTATTTCTCCATGCGCCTCTTGATTGGTTTCCTTTCTAGTGCCATGTTGATTCATAATAAGTATGTTTATGTGCAAACCCTTGCCTTGATGATTGTTTTTTCTCTATATGGTGTGGATGGTGATATAAAACAACTTTAGGAATCGATCCTTTGTTCTTCAACTCTACAATATGGTGTTCCTTTGAGTCAATGATCTCCCTGGCTTCTTTATTGTGTCCTTCCTAGGGATTTTCTTCATGTCCTTCTATTGACTCTTCCTCTGATGCAAATTTGGATTCTGCAATAATTTCTTTTCTTTCCACTGTAGACCCTTCTTTCTTACTAAGAGACACATCTTACATTATAACTTTATTTTCTTCTAGCAAAGTTTCACAAACTTCTTTTCCACATTAATATTAACTGTACCAATTGTTTCCATCTAAGGATATCCATGGTTAACATCCACATCATTCATATCAATGGCACAAAAAATAGAATGCAAAACATAGTTATCCATGGTAATCTTCAAATCTTAAAAAAATTGAACATTATCACCCTCAACCTTTGTCATTTGAACATTTGTTTTTGGAACTTGTAATTTATTAACCAACTAAACATTGATAAAATTTTGTTTGAAACTAGGGTTAATAGAAACAATGTCATTTTCGTTATGAATTTAACCGTGAAATTGTAATATAGAGTTTCCATATAAAACCTTGTTGCTCTCTCTATATTTTTTTCCAACATAAGACCACCTATCTAAAATTTATTTTTCAAATTCTTCATAAAAAAGTGTCATCATCTTGGAAAAGTTCAATGATTGCCGCCATATCTTAGCATCATCTTGGAAAATAAGGGGTACCATCATTTTCCAATTAGAATATAGGCTATGTTCCTTGTGAATAAATGAGGATGAAGGATTCTCTATTGGTTTTCCTCTTTTCCTCTTTTCCTTTCTAACTTGTGTTCTTCTATTTGTTTGTGGAATTTATGGCATCTCCACCCCTAGTACATGTGGCTACTTTTGATGAGCCCATATATTCCTTTGATTAGGGTATTTACAATCCACCACGAGATGTTCATAGCTATGGAATCTCCCACATATGAAGGGTATACCTTCATAATCGAGAGCTAACTGAAACTAGTCTTCACCTTTCTTGATAACCAATTCCTTTGCCAATCCTTTATTGATTTCAAGACCCACTAGTATTCTTACCATCACGGAGTACCTAGGGTCTTATAAGGATAATTCAACTTTGTAAAAAGTACCAAGGGGGTTCCCTATTTCTTCGAAAACATCCTCTGACCATAATACTAGTGGTAACCCTGGTATTTATACCCATACTAGTAGAATGCCCATATGATTTGTTATGGCATCAAAGTCAATTTTCCATTTCTTCATAAAATCTTTTAGGATCCCTAATTCCATCTTCTGTGTAGAACCTTATTTGCCTCTTCCATTGACTTAAAAAACCATACTAGACACCCCTTATCTAGGGTCATTATGTGGGGTGTGTATCCTACTAGAGGTTCAAATTTCAACCTTGTCCAATTCTTTAAGCATTCACATGACATCCTTTTCCAGGGAATCTTCCTACAACTACCTTATCTTCCAATTCCAAAACATTGTTTAATCTAGTTTTTGAACCCATATTCATACATAATTGCTTTGGTGTTTTTTATGCATTTCCCTCTTTTGGTTTTCATCTCTTCTTCTAACGAGGGTTTCCCATGGCTCCCTACTTCCATTGTGGATGAGATGCTCATTAGGTTAAAGTCTAAGTGAAATTTCCAATAAGTATTGAGTCTTATCTATTGGCATAAATCCCATAAGAGTTGCAAAGATGATTTTCGTAATCCCTACAATACATTCATGAAGGAATAAATGTCCTTTCTTTGTCATAACCTCCTATAATGACTCCATCTTTGTCAAGGCTGGAGAAGGCATGTCTAAGTTTTTCTAGGTCAGCCCCCTCATGCACCATTGGTAGGATAACATGTACACCATTAATTCCCTCAAGGAGCACTCCATATCCCCTTATCACCTTTACCTCTAGTAATAAATCCCTTTGTATGCCACTCATGGCTAATCCTTGGGTTGAATCACCTAATATTTCCAACATGTCCTCCTCCAATGGGAATGATTCTTCTAACCCTCTCTATCTCTTCTCTACTGGAACTCCAGGTTGGTGAAGTATTAAGGTTTTCCAGATTGGTTTTCATTCTATCAGATCGACAATAATTGTAACGTACCCATCGCCCAACTAAGCAACATTATGTGTGGAAACTCATTAAATTATTAATATTTACTTCTAATTAAATTCGTGTAGCTTACTAGCTGCAGATCACACACATATTTGACCATTTGACTGGTATTATAGTTCTAAATGCATATAACGGTGTATATTAAACATGAATACAAAATTTCAAGAAACAAAAAACACACAACATTCATATAAACTAATTGCACAATGGAATTTAACATAAGAACAGAACAAAAACACTTATTTATTAATGATTAACCAATTGGCTGCAAACGAAGGATGAACCTCCCAACCATAGGCACTGTTGCTAATTTTATCTCATCAAAAAGACACCCTCAAGCTGAGGATATGAGTCCACAAGGAGATCCATCCCACTAGCTATCCACTCTCCACACAGAGCATCCTCAAACCCAAGTTCTAGTCTCATAGCAGTTCCAAACCTCCATCTCTCTCTTCTCCCCACAACCTACACTACCCAAGGAATGTACACCCTTCACTGCTCACAGTCCCTCAGGCTATACCATTAATTTATCAGGGCCACTAGTGAATTAAGTTGGATAGGAGTCACTCATTTAGGAACTCTAGGAATTCTCAGTTGTTTCATGTTTTCTCACATCAGCCTTCACAAGGCTCTCAAATATTTCCTCAATAGGAAATCGCACCACAGGCTTACAACCAGATTTACCGGCACGCATGCTTTTTTCTCATCATAAAAACACAGACAAACAATGGTTTCCTTTAAGTATACCATGTTTGGTCCCCTTCCCAACCCTCTGCTCTCCTTTGCTTCCCCATAATTTGCATGTAAAATTGTCCCTATTCTGCATACAGATTCCCTCTTCTTCCTTTATTGCTTGACTCACACTCTTCTCAAGGATGATTGTAATTCATCCCATGTTCTCCAATAAATATGGGATGTGACCACTCACACCCACCCTCTTACATGAGTTTAATTATTGGTCTCTCATACACTCAATCAACAAATAAAAGGTTATACACAAAGATAATAATTTCAGGAATGTGGGTTGGATTGATACCCATGAATAATTCCCCCTTGGACCTCTCTCTCTTGTGGAATCATATCCCCCCATTGTTCTTCATCTCTTTCGTATTACAGCCAATGATTATTACTTTTATTAATTAATCAATATTCATTACATACAATTTGCCCCCCAACCACATTAGATTAATATGGCCTCTTTGCCCCAATGCATCGGCTCACTGGTCTAATTCAAATTTATACAATTAAATTATAATTCACGGGGATTAGAACTAGGGATGTTACATCCCCTCCCCCTTTATTTTGCATTGTCCTCGGTACAAAAAAACTTATAGGTGTAATTTCATTTTACGACTCTAGCTCCCTGGCCAATAATCAACATATAGGCTCTCTAGCCCGAAATCACACAGGCATTCCAACCTAAACAAATTACATAGGAACTCTGGCCCCAATACCACAGATACATAGGCACATTTGGCCCCCAAAATCACAAATACAAAGGCACCCTGGCCTAAAACATATACATAAGCCACTGGCATTATCCTATAATAATCCTAATTTCCACCAATTATCTTCCCATTGACTTTCCCAACCCAAGGAATGGTGTCCCATTTGTTTATCAAGGTTGACCCAAGAAATGTTCCCCCTTCATTGTCCTCAGTCCCTCGGGCTGCACCATTCATTTATTAAGGTCTCTCTGGCATAGGTAACTAGGAATCTCATTGTTGGGAACTCAAGGGACTCACTGCTACAAGGAATATCAGTAAAATAACCAACAACAACCTTGTTGCTATAGTGCAACTCACACAGGATTTCACTCTTCAGGGATGACAACCTGGTTCTTCGATAGTGCAACTCACACATGAGTTCACTCTTCGTCCTGACAACCTAGTTCTTCAATAGTACAACTCATGTAGGAGTTCACTCTTTAGGCCTGAAAACCTAGTTCTTTGACAATGCAACTCATCCTCTAGGCTTAGGAACTATTTCATTGTTATACAGTTCCTCAGGAGATCCATCATTTTCCAAGATGTTCTCATGCAAAAAAATTCCAACTTGTTGCTATACTTCCACTACCAATATATAACATGTGGAAATCATCCCATCTGCATCACATGCATACAATTAATATGAGACATCATCATATAATTATAAAATTTCAAATATGTTTTACACAGGAAAACATAATTTCCCAAACATGAATCCTTTGCTCATAATTTCTTGGTTCTTGCAACAACAGGCATTGGTCTTCTTTATGGTTTACATCACTTCCATATCCAAGGCCATTCTTCTTGAAATTTTTCTCAATTTCCATGCAAACAAATCAATTGTTAGCATATCATATCAATTTCCAATTATTAATTTCTCAAATTTGGTTATACATGAAAATAAAAATTCCCATGCATGAGATTTCTTCTCATTATGTTTGGCTCTTGCAGTGGTATATATTAGTCTTCCTTATGGGCTTACATTATTGCCATATCCAATACCATTCTTCCTTCAATTTCCTCAATTTTTTTGCAACCAAGCACGTTGTTAATATCTCATGCACAATATTTACATTCAATCCATGAAGTTATTTTTAGAATTATATTAATCTAAAAATTCCATCACTTCCAACTATTATTCATGTTAAAAATGGAATTCATCCATTAATAAGATTATCTAGAATGAAACTATCATTCACTGTATATGCATTATCAACATACCAAGCTTTTCATAATAGTAATGTAACCAAATGTAACCAAACTTTACCAATAAATAAAACCATTGTGCCAATAATCATGGCCACATCTACACAATGCATCCTTGCATTGACTCTAGAATACCATATGTTCATGCCATGTATTCCACCATGTGAGTTGGAAGGTATGGCCCATGCCTCAATACCACATCCAAACTCTTCCCCGCAACCTGTCTGATCCTTTGGATACCTTCCTCTTCAACCCACACACAACACTAGCAACATCATCCCTTAGTAATATTTAGTGTAGGAAAAAAGGTTACAGTCCAAAACTCAATTACATAGGGAATAACCATTATGCACTTGAATGGAACTATAGCCTTTCCATATCTAAACTCATCATGTCTTCACACACGACCATCTCAAATGGAATTCATTGTTATAACATGAGCAATGTCTCCCAACTCAACTCGGTTATGAATTCATAACCAACATAACACAATATGCAATTAGTTTTCCATAAATGAATTCAAGCAACAAATATTATTTACATACTCAAGGCCTCTTTCCCTTACATCAATTCAAATAGTGAGATTCGACTGGGGGAATTCTTACCTCAATTCCCTTCAACAATTATACGTCACATCAACCTCAAATGCATACATGCATGGTTTTCATCAATTTACTTGATGCTACCTGATCAACTAGTACTTTATAGAAGCTCACATGATATTTTTTCCAATATCTTGATCAACATTCCCACAATTCTCGTTTTTTTTCTTCGTATGGATGGATACCATAAGCAACAACATCATCATGCTATAATCATGTTTCCTGGATACAAAATCCATCATTCGTTTTATTCAAATATCATAGCATCATTATTTCACACACACACACACACACACACACACACACACACACACACACATATATATATATATATATCAACAGACTACTCTTAGTCTATAATCATGCCAGCAACATGTTCAGGCATGTCTACATGCACAAACGCACATTAGTATGCACCAAGCATTTGATCTTTCATTCCTATGTTATGCACATGCATTCTATCTTTATTCTATGCATCATGCATCAATTCTATCATGCATTCCAATGCATATCTATTTTAGATTAATCAATTATTTAATTGTATTGTTGAATATGGTTTTCTTTGAATTTATGAGGAACCCTATTGCCCTGTGCACCACTATTTTTGTCAATTTTGCACCATTGGCCCCTATTCTACACCTACTATCCAAGCCTCACTTGGTCATTCTGCATTTCCAACCACTAGATCCACTAGTGTTTCCATATTGCAACTACTTTTATGAAAAGAATCTTGTCCCAACATATTCTGGCTAAATTCTCAATATTCATAGTGTTGTAACATGCACTATTCCAATTGAACATTAACACTTAAATTTAATTAACCACTTCCCATTTTTCTTGACCAAACCAACCTTGGAATACCATTATCATTGACTGGAATTTCAACATTCTGAAATACTTCTTTCATTTCTTCTTTCTAATATTCTTTTTCTCCCATGGCCTTGCTCAATATTAAATATCTCTCTTTACTTCATTGAGTGATTTGTTGTGATGAACTTTTTGGCCATTCAATACCACCTTTCTCCAATGGAAATTCCACCCTTTTCCATTTTCACTTGTACCTTGCTTTTACTACACACTCTAATAATAGAGGCATCTTTCTTGCTTGTGTAATTTTAGACAAGAGTTGCTAGATCATATCTGACAATTCCTTCTTCCTACATTCCCATGCTTTCTCATAGAGATGATTGGTCCAGCCATAAGTCACACCTCATATCATGATATCGTTTCTCCTTCTCTTGCAACAAGATTTGTTTTCTTTATTATATTTATATCTTCAAGGTTATGGAGTCCTCCTTGCTTCTTGTGCATGAAATGACATTCTTTACTTGTTGGGTTCATACCCTATGTGAAATATCTATTCACCTTCCCTTGCAAGCCATTCAATCTCTAAAGCATTTGAATATTGGTATTCATTTTATTTTATTTAGACCCTTGACAACCTTGCAACACCTTCCCTTCACATTCCTTTGCAGTTCTTTGATTCTTCAACCATTTGCACCAACTTGACCTCTTTCCTGTCCAATGTTCACCATGGAAAGTAGGTGCCTTGATTTTCCTGAGTTCACCTTGCAAGATGTTTTCCTCAGGCATTCTTCTTTGCCTCCAAATAGGAGACACACTTGGGCTACTTCCTGGTCCTGAAATTGCATGAGTTCTTCTAGTGGACTACCTTGGAGAATGATGGTTCCTTCTCATCCTTCTTGACTACCTATCATTTCCATGATATTCTCTTTTTCTATGGGATCTAGATGTTGATACTTTTCTAGCACTAGTTGATTGCTTGGTGCTAGAATATTTTTTAACTTGCTTATGCAACATATTTAAGCCCTAAATTATCTCTTCCCGAGCCTTCATATTCTTTTCATTATCATCCATGTAGATCTTCACTTCCCTATGCATGCTTCTCATAGTGACAGAAACTTTCCTATCTCTTCTTCCATTTGACTATGTCTCAGCATTCCCCATGTTGACATGTAGACCTCTGATATCTTCCTCATGGTTGTACGATCCCTGTGAATCTTCCATAACTATAGTCCTCATATAAGAAATAAAGTTTCTTTCTGTACCTCTAATTCTGCAAGAATTTTTTTATATAATAATTATTGTTAGAAATATGCATAGCATAAAACATTTCATCATATAGAATACATGTTATTTCTTCATCAATTTTTGAAGGACACGTTTCACCAATTCAAATTTTTATTTTCTTGATGCATTCCTCCCCTAAATAACTTCCCAATGAATGTACTCATGATTCAATCTAAATTCTGAGCGAAAAGTTACGACAACTACATGCTCCAATCCCACTTTTTTTTACTGCTACATAAATCTATTTATTAATTTATTTAATGTTTAATTTTCCAAATAAAAGTTTTAGGTTTACAGATGTCTTATGATCCTCAATACCTTTCCAATGAATATTTCTTTGCTCAAATTTGAGCTCCGAGCTGAAAGTTATGGTCCAGAGAAGTTTAGGAAGTTTTACTCAATTTACTCATGTATGCTACATGTGTCTTATTTCTCTTCACATTTTTAGGTGCCCGTAATGAAAATCTAACTCCACCTCTAGTTTCTATGTGTCATAATATTTCCATCGACTTCTTATGTGCCCCAAACAAACTTCTGATCATAGATTTATTCCCTCTAGAAGTAATATTGGTGCCAAAAATTTACCCTCACTATTTTTTATGTAACTTTCTCATACATGCTCTGTTTCCCGAACTGTTTTGCTTGTTGGATAGCTCTCTTCAAGTTATTTATTTGAGTTGTAGAGACACAGTGTACCTTGGTGCAATTTGTTCTCTTGGGTTTTGACTTGCTAAAAATGTTGTTTGGGGCCTAAAAAATACCCCACAAGTTAATGACCTTCAAAAATATGGAAATTTCACACAACAATTCATTGTTTTACTACTGTAATAGTTCTTTAAATCTCAACTGTTGATCTCAAATCATGATACACAATGACCATTGATTTGAAATTGTATACCATCAACAATTGTTATCATCCTTTGGATGCGTAAAACATTTTTCCAAATCTACCAATCCGACCGTCGGTCGCCAGTCTATTTTCCCAACACCTGATTTTCAAACAACTCTTAAATCGATCATCGATGATATTTGTGGAGAATGAAAAACTCTCCACTAAATCTATCGATTCCCAACCACTGACCCATCCATGATCGTTGATCCCTGATGACTATTGAATGATTTCCCAAATCGATCGATTTGACCATCGATCATCGACCACTTCTGTTGGCTGACAAGGCATGACACATGAATGATGACATGGCATGAAAATTCATCTTGTGGTGTCAAATTGGGTGATTTGGCATGACACATGGATGTTGAAATGGCATGACATGTGGATTATGACATCATCATCCTGCTTTCCCCATCATTCATCGGTCGATTCTCTTGAACTGTTGGAAGATTAGTTGTCATTGATGTCAACCCTAGTCATTTGTTGTGGAACCCGCAGTTGATTGTTGTATATGGACATGAAGGAAAACACACATGCACATGCAACACCCATGGATGGATAGTATATTTCATGTCAATTCCATTCATAGGTGTCATGTCACGTGGATCCTCATGATTGAGGATAAATGATTTTTTGAAGATGAACATGTGAATTTTACAGGTCAACCCTGGAGATAATTAAAGAAAATAATTACAAAATAAGAAAGTGATAAGTCATCCATAATGTCAAAAGAAATTTTCATGAAGAGTATAAATACATATAAAATAAGAGCTCATAATGATCCAAGCAAGTTTGATGGAGCTAGTATAAGTGGGTCTGCACTTTTTCTAGGAGTAGGTGCAGAGTTTAGCATGGAGCAAGTCTAAGGTGGTGAAGTCTAAAAGGCCTGGAAGTTTCAGAATTATAGAAACCCTAGTTTTCTAAGAGTGCACACAGGATGATAAGAGGACATGTAGTGTACATACATAGTTTGATAATAATATAGGTAGCGTACATATGCAGGCTGATAAGAGGACAGGTTGCATACCTGAGAAAAGGCTTGAGGAATTTCTAAGGAAGGCACATCTTGGTGATCTCTGGTTCAAGTTTCTGTGTAATGGTTATATTCTG
>JASDQU010588571.1:37015-48564 GCA_032191745.1 Picea mariana
CTCTTCAATCCAGGCCAATAAAATTGTTTCCGGGTGGCAGTGATCATTTTCTGGTATCCTGGGTGACCAGTGTATGGTCTTTTATGTAGTTCATCCATAATGAACCTCTTCAAGTCGTCACAATTTGGAATGTATAGTCTATCTTTGTAAGTGAGCAGACCTCCTTCGGTCATCTGGTAGCCTTCATACTTTACTTCAGAGGTTTCTTGCTGTAGGTACAGGGTCACAGTTTGAACGAAGGGATCTATCTCTTGTGCATTTCTGACTCTGTTCTTGACATCTGTCTCGCAGGTACTCACCGCTGCCAGGTAGTTTGCCCCCCCTACCACTCCCCTCAAGGTCCAAAAATTAACTCGGGCTGAAATGGTTGAGTGCCAACTTAAGGGTCTTTTCTATAATTATGATGAAAAACACTTTCTCAGGCATAAATGTAAGAAAAAAAAATTATGGTCATTTCAGAGGCTGTTGCTGAAGAAGAAGTTGTAGTTTCCCATGTTGACGAGCTACCCATTTCTGATGCTACTATAGAGCCCACTGACCCACTTGAAGTTGACCCCCTGATTTCATTGCATGCCCTCACTGGATTTTCTGCTCCACAAACCCTAAAGCTCATTGGCTATATTAAGTATATGAAATTCATCATCCTTGTTGACCGTGGAAGAACCCATAATTTTATTCATCGTTGCATTGCCTAGGAAACTAATTGTTATATTTGTGTCGTCAACAATTTTCAAATCATGATAGTCAATGGTGGGTCCATGAAATGTGGTGGGCATTGTGAAAATGTATGTCTTCAAATTGGATAGTACAATCTGAAATATCATATGTTTTCCATCGAAATGGGTGGTTGTGGCATTGTGCTAAGTGTTGAATGGTTATGCACTATGGGTCCCATTCTCATGGATTTTAAGGAATTAACCATGCAATTCCACCAAGAGGAACAAAAATATCAATTCCAAGGGATCACAATAGTTTCTCCTGATATCATCAGTTTCCATTGAATGGAAAATATTCTCAAGAAAGGCCATTCAAGTATTATTTCCTAACTCCATTCCATCCAAGTAGTCGAGACACCCTCCATGCATCCTAACCTCCAATATATCATCTCCAAACACCAAGTTATTTTTTCCACTCCTCAAGGAATCCCCCCTTCCTATTGTGTTCATGATCATTCCATTCCCCTTGTTCTCGGCAGTCTTCCTCCCAATGTTCACCCTTATCATCATCCCTTTTCCCAAAAGAATGAAATTGAGAAAATCATGTAGGAGTTGCTCCAAGCGGGTGTTATCTGCCTTTGTACCATCCCCTATTCTTATCCTATGGTCATGGTACTCAAGAAAGAAGGTACTTGGCGCATGTGTCATGAATTTCGTGCCCTTAATAAACTCACCATCAAAGACAAGTTTCCCATTCCTATCATTGATGATCTCTTGGGTTAGTTGAGTGGTTCCTCAGTACTTACTAAACTTGATCTTTGTCATATCTACCACCAAATACGTATGAAAGAAGAAAACATTCCCAAGACTACCTTTAGAACTCATGAGGGTCACTATGAGTTCTTGGTCATGCCCTTTGGCCTATGTAATTCCCCCTCCACCTTCCAAAGTCTAATGAATCATGTCTTTCATCCCTTTCTCTGTCATTTTGTCTTAGTTTTCTTTGATGATATTCTCATCTATAGTAAAACTTGGACATCCCATCTTGCCCATGTGGATCAATTTCTCCATATACTCTCTCAACACCAACTTTTCCTCAAACAATCTAAATGTGCCTTTGGAGCCTCAGAAGTGGAAAACCTCAATCATATTGTGGGAAAGGACGGTGTAGTAGTGGATCCTAAGAAAATTGAAGCTATACAGGACTGGCCTCTCCCTAAAACCCTTAAGATCTTGCATGGATTTTTGGGTTTAATAGGTTGTTATCCCAAGTTTGTTAAGAATTATGGAAAAATTGCAACACCTCTCACTTCTCTCCTTAAAAATAATGTGTTCACTTGGACACTAGAAGCTGACCAATCCTTCCAGTCCTTGAAAGACGCTATGTGCATGACTCTGGTCCTATCCCTTCATGACTTCACCAAGAATTTTGTCTTGAAATGTGATGCTTCCGGAAAAGGAATTGGGGCAGTCCTCATGCAAGATGGTTGGCCTTCGGCCTTCACAAAAAAAAAACTTTCCAATATACATTTGGGCCAATCCATCTATGAAAAGGAAATGTTGGATATTCTACATGTCATGGATCTCTAGCGTCCTTATCTATTGGGGCAACATTTCCATATTAAAACTAATCACCAGAGCCTCGAGTATTTTCTGGAACAAAGAATTTCATACCTGGAGCAACAAAAATGGTTCACCAAACTATTTGTATATGATTATGAGATCATTTATAAGAAGGGAAAATAAAATGTCGTTGTTGATCATCTTTCCCAAAAATATGAATAAGAACGGTCCCTATTTTCCCTCTCCTTCATTGTACCTGATTGGCACCAAGTTGCTCGTCAAGAATGGTTGCATGATCCCAAAATATATCTCTTGATCCAACAATTGCAAGCAATTATCTAGCCTCTCCAGGGTACTCTTGGCACAAGAATGCAATTTTCTACAAAGGGCATCTATATTTAAGAAAACAATCACAACTTAAATCTACGGTGCTTTCAGAGCTTCATGCTTCACCCACCACTAGGCATTTTGGGTTTACCAAAACCTATGAAAGGGTCAAACGTTATTTTTTCTGGGATGGTATGAAAAAAGACATCCACAACTTTGTTTCTGAAAGTGATGTTTGTAAATGCAACAAGGGAGAAAAATTCAAATCCCCTAGCACACTCCAACCCCTTCCAATTCTCCCTTCTATTTGGCGGGATATTTCTATGGATTTCATTGTGGGCCTCCCTAAATTTAACAACAAGAAAATCATCATGGTGGTGGTTGATCGTCTTTGCAAATATGATCATTTATGTGCTCTAAAACATCCCTTCACCACATCCACAATGGCCCAAGTTTTCATGGATAATATCTTCAAACTTCATGGCATGCCGCATTCTATTGTCTCTAGAAGGGATCCCACGTTCACCAACAATTTTCGGCAAGAATTTTTCAAGCTACAGGGAAACCAATTACATCTCAGCACCACCTATCATCCCCAAACTGATGGCCAAACTGAAATTTTCAACAAGTGTTTGGAAACATATTTAAGGTGTTTTTCATCTAACCACCAACATTAGTTGGCTCAGTGGTTACCACTAGTTGAATGGTGGTACAACACATCTTACCATACAATCACTCGCATCACTCCTTTTGAAGCAATATATGGAAAAAATCCACCATCATTTCTCTCATACATGCCATGTGTCTCTAAGGTTCAGGAGGTTGAAAAAAATCTCACAGTAAGAGAGGCCATTCTCCGTACCCTTAAAGATAATTTGGTGATGGCTCAAAATCACATGAAGAAGCAAGCCGATCAAGGTCATTCTGAACATAAATTTGTTGAAGGGGAACAAGAGTTTCTTCATCTACAACCTTATAAGAAGAATTCACTCAAAGATGAACATTTTTAGAAGATTGCTCCCAAGTTTTATGGTCCTTATGCCATTCTCAAGCTTGTGGGGCTCATCGCCTACTAGTTAGCTCCGCCCAATGATTCTAATATCCATCATGTTTTTCATGTGTCATGATTAAAGAAGGTGGTTGGAACTAAGTTCCAAACTCAAACCCATCTCCCTGAGTTGGATGAATAAGGTTCCATTTGGTTACATCCCCAAGAATTCTAGGACCAGCGTGAACGTCGTCTCTGTTGGTGCACCATCCAGGAATTGTTAGTGCAGTGGAAAGATACAACTCCAAAAGATGCCACCTAGGAGCCTGCTACCATTCTACAACAATTTCCTCATCTCAAGCCTTGAGGACAAGGGTTTTTTTCAAGGGGGAGGGCATGTTAGGGACCTAACCTACCTAACCCCTCATGTAGGTAGAATAATATATTTTCCATGTAATAAAGGCCGACATTAGTTTATAAGACCTATTTAATAAATGAGAACAAGTCAATGTAGGAAGACCTAATAGAAGCTTTCGCTTCTAAAAAGATCTTCCATTAGAAGGTTCTTTAGAAGATAGAATTAGTAGAAATAAGAGTAGGAGGCATGAGAAGATTTTGTCTTGAGAATTATTGTAACAGAGCACTTCTCTACTGGAGGTTTCCCCCTCAATGAGACAAGTGAACATTGTTTCCTATCAATAAAGGTATTATTTTGGTGTTGTGGTTTCATATTCAGTGTTGTTCCATTGTTATTTTATTCAATATTTATGTTTTTCTTCTATTATAATAGATATTGTACCTTACACATTCCCTGAGTATTCTTCTACCACATCCTATGGGAAAACAATGGATTAGACAACAACCAGGTTAATCTAGCCACAACCTTGGAAAAAGGAACTTTATGTATCAATGTGAAGTCTTCCCAACTCCAGTTCCTTGATAAATAGTCATCACATCATATCATGCAAGAGACAAATGGGTGGTAATATTGAGCTTGAGTTGGGACGTCAACATGATAGTTAACATATTGCCTCTGCAGGCCATTCCCTCAATGAACCAATTATTTGTTCTCTTTATCGTGGTGGGACAATATCATTATTTTTCTTCTGGTTGATCTAGATCTATCTCATGGAGCTCGTGTCAATGGATGAGGGTTGGATTCTTGCAGTTAAGAGATGTTCATACGTGTTTGTACCCATTCCATTCTTCATCATTTTTGTTCGTGGTTGCCTACTCAAGCATGGTAAGAACTTCATATGGCTCTAGCGTCGACATTATTTCTTCATAGATGTAGGATTTTGAACCAGAGTGAATGGAGGTGTTAAATCCTAGGTCTACACATCTTCCTTCTATTCCTCCAACCATCCCATCCATCTGTTAACCTAGCTTCTACTTAGTTTTTCTTCATGATGTGTTGAGTCATTTCAATTTGTTTTTTTCATCCCTTGTTTTCTTTTTATTAGCTCCTTTCTCTTTATAACATCAAGTAAAGTCATGATTTGAATTAAATAAGTCATATCACCATGGTTATGCACTATTGGGTTGCAAAAGGAATAACTTAGGCCTATTGATGCCAAAAGGTACTAATTGTAAGAATGCCCCCATTCTTGCAAACAATAGACATGCGTTATTTTATGAATTTTGTTTTTTGAAAAGTATTTAAAAGTTTGAATAAAAGAACGTTGATGCCCAACATGCGCTCACATCTTCCGGTACACTCGAGATCGTGTGCATTTTTTCCTTGTGAAACTATCATTGGAGGTTTTAATGCTAAGATCGTGCATGTTTGTGCCTCGGCCAATTATCATTGAAAGGTTTTTTGTAATTATTATTGCAGACTATTTATGAACCCAAAATAACGCATACCTTTGACCACTATTCTCAACAGAGGCAGCTAGAGCACGATGGTGCCATCCTAGGAATGTTGGCAGTTTAATAGACAAGAACCAACATGGATCAAACTGTTCAAGGCTATACTAGAAATTAAGGATATCTTTATTAGGGGAGAATGGTTTGACTTCATATGTGCCTTCAATGGACATCACACAAGAATTTTCCTAATCTTCGCACAAAACCTCAATGGATTCTAGACTAAGATCGGGGACATAACCATCCACATTATAGATCACTTCATCGTTGAATCATGCGACCTCCCCATTAGTGGCGAGAGTTGGTTTAAAAAGGGTAAATTATCAGCTGAAGTATGCAATAATTTTTTGGTGGCAGAACATCAAAACCTCGAATGGATCCAGGGCATTTCAATCCTTTGGATTAAAGAAGAGTGGAGGGGCATTCTGTCTACAATTCAAAGATATATTACAGGAGAAGGTAGGTTTTCAATTGTTCATTGTTATCACATTAGGTTCCTCATGCATTTAAATAGTGACAAAGAACTGAACCTCCCCTTCTATCTGCTTAAAATCTTGACCAATATGTCTAAGAGAATCCATAATTACCCAAAATCTGTTCATAGAAGCCTCTACCACCAGAGGTTCATCAAAATATTGGTTATTTTTGGTCTAAATAGATTGGACATGCCTTGGAAAAACTTTATAGTGTCTTTAGGATTACAGGAAGAACATGAAGTTAATCAATAACTAGAAGAACAACAGGACAAGGTTTCCTAGGAAGCTAGGGTTTCTCCTAAACCTGGGATTTCATCCAAGGCCACTCAACAAGCCAAAAATAAGACTTTACCTAAAAAAGGGAGAACCCGATCAGAGAAAGAAAGATCCATTACTCCACAAAGGGAGGAAATTCCTCGAAGGAAATTGAGGTCCTCTACATCGAAATAGAGGGAAAGGGAAAGTGGTAAGGTCTATGTCAAGAACTATATCATAAAGGAAGAAAAACATGCCATTCCAACAATCCAATCGTCTCCTAAATATATTGAGGATAAACCTATGACCACTACTATGGAGGAAGACATAACTCCTGTAATATCCCCTGATAGAGCCTCGGTTGTAATTATGAATTGTAAACATGTTTGTTAGGCTGGTGAGTCGAGTTATATTAAGCTAGGAGGCTTATGTGATGATTAGGCCAGAGGGCCTAGGATGCTAAGGCCAGGAGCCTGTTTTGTATATGTAATTATGAAAAATCATTAATAAAAAATATAAACATCCCTACGTGTAGACTGACCATGAAGAAAGAGTGATGGGGGACTAAGCTCCATTAGATAGGGCAAGGGAGGGGGCTAAGTATTTGGGCCTAGGGGCTAAGCTAGGGGGATTACCTCTAGAGGAATAATATTTAAATATTAATTGCTGGAGGCTAAGGTGGACATGATATGTTTTTGTTATCCTAAGTTCCTGGAAAGGGGACGTAGGATAAATGGAACGCATGCAGCTCCAGGAAGACAAGTGTCGACCTGGGCACATGTAGTTAAAGCTGAAGCGTCAGCTCATGTTGGGGGGTCTGCCATTCTTCCATCCTCCATCTGAACCCGAGATTTTGGTCATTGACCTCTGGATACCCTCAGACATCTCTGAAGCTAGAAACGGTGAAGCCAACCTGTGTTGCTTGTTGAGAAGCCCGACATGTCCTATAATCGCTTGAGCCTTGCTATGCCTTAGTGTTGACTATTACTGTTTGGGTGTCCATACATGTTTCCCCATTACTGATGTCACCCGTAAGCTAGTTTAGTGCTGAATTTTGTTGTTGTTACCTGTACCTAGATGTAGATGAGTCAAAGATAGGTTGAAGAGGCAAGTTGTCAGACCTGTGAGAAACTCTCCCAGGTGAGAGAGTTTGTTGGGAAGTGAGTTCTCCTAGAAGGAAGTCCCGTAGCAACTATAGTACTTTGACACTTTTGGTCCAGCCTGTTGTTGAAGCCCAATGTAAGGGAAGTTTACTAGTCGATGGACTTGTATTAGTGAAGGTGTACCCTCCTGGTGTGGAGCAAGTGTGTGGGGAATGAGGGTCTATGGGTTGTGGGCGTAAGTGGCTCCTGGGATAAAAGATCCTTCCTGTTGCTTTGTGAAGCTTCCTTGTTGTCCTTGCCAAGCCTAGCATTCCCTTTCCCGATGGAGTTTAGTCCCAGCTCGGGGGTGACCTTCTGCTGAGAGTGATGAGCAGCGCGGTTTAAGGCTGGGAGGTTCGTGGAAGGTCTGCATGTAGTTGGTGGATTTACTCCAGCTAAAAGATAAGTATCATTGCTATGCTTAATTATGTATTTTATGCATGTTTTGTGATGCTTGAATGTTATCATGTATTATGTTGCATGTTGTCACACACCCCCTACCTAAATTGGATTTTTCTGGTCTTCTGCCAGACCAGAACTCCTAATTATCCATGGAGGCCCAACGTAAGTTGGCTCTTTCTCTCTCCTTCTCTGTTCCCATGTGATCGCGGGTCATGATCACGGTTCAATTTGAACGCAGTGCCTATTTGTAATTTGCGCCTCAGCGCTACAGTAATGTCTAATCGTTCGACTCTACAACCGTCGAACCTTGATAGGGCTAGCGACCGGCCAATGGGGTCGAATCCCTACAGGATCAGCAAATGGCCAATAGGAACAAATCCCAACAGGGGTAGAGAACTGCCAATGAGAACAGGCCCCGTCACGCGGTTAGGTGTAATGCAGGTGGAAGGAAGGGAAACTCGACACGGTAGTCGACATGATAGGAGGGGGCCCCACTTCACACACCACTCTATTCCGGACCCCCCCCCATTAAAGACAAAATGGCAAGGGGGGTCCGAAATATGCCTGAGCACTGTTGATCATGATGAGTTAATCTTGACCGTTCGAGAGTTTCTCGTCCAATTCCGAACCCCCCCCCCCACCACCAAAGGCAGAACAGTAAGGGGGCTCTAGAATGGAACCTCAGCCGTAGATCTGGATGGGTGGAGTATGGCTGTCCAGATCTGCTCGCCGCTTATCCTAAAGCATATTCACATCCTGTCTTAAGTTGACGTCTCATATCCACATCTAACGGTCATTACAGACCTTGAGATCCTCCGAAAGAATCTCGTTCGTTCATCGGGGTTTATCATCATGAGAATCCGGACTCTCGATCACGGGAATCCCAAATCCTCGATCCCTAGTTTCCCGATGCGGTTAATCTCTCGAAACGTAGCCTCCATCAATCAGACAGCTCAGATATACTCTGGGGTTTCCACCATGGGAAATCCCGAACTCTTGTCAACAGGAATCTCGATTCTGCGATTCCCGATGAGCCAATTCACCAATATGGTCCCTTACATGTTAGCCCTCCTGGCTAAACTCCTGGCCCACGTGACCACTATCTCACAAGACCGCAACCTTATCTCCTGTCGGGTTTTTGGACTTTCCAATGCCGAAATGCACTCGTCCTCAGGATTCTCGATCCGTCGAATCCCGATATGTCAGTATAATGACAGTTGGCCCTATAATGGACGCTTTTCACTTTATCGGGATTCTAGACTTCACAATTTCGAAGTGTATGGACTTCTTGTCCACGGGATTCCTGATTTCCCTATGGATGACTTTCCTTTCGGGACTTTTTCCGAATGCTCCGATTGCCACCACGCATCCTCCTATGATGGAAGACTCATATTCATTCTAGGGTTTTCACTATGAAAATTCCTGGCCTCATGTCATCGTGACTCCCGATTTCATGAATGTCGATATCCCGATGGCCACGCCTCTCGTCGAGACTTTCAACCCTCGATTCATGAGGGCTTAACCCTCATGCATCTCTTAATAGATCCAATGACTGTCGGGTTCTTCTATCTAAGATCTAACGGCTCAGATCTGTCCCACCTTGTGCACTCTTCCACTACTTCATGAATGTGGAAAAATCAACGGTCCAGATGTTCTCATGGACCATGGGGGTCTACGATCCCGATTTCCTCGCTATTCACGAAGATAGAGGAAAAAGGGGCAAGGTATGTAACATCCTTGTTTCTTTCGTCAATCTAATGGTCGTGAATGACCATGGGTCTCCCGATGGAATTTCATCCGTCAATTGATACTTATCCCTACGCTGCTACTTCGGGATTTTAAGAGGGTCAATCCTCCTCGTACAGGGTTGTTAAGACTTGGACAGCCAAGTCCTTTTTCCAGGTTCTTGGAAAACCTTTCCAAGGAGGGAATCTATGTGAAGAGATCTATTTCGGGGCATCCCTGGAGACAGATAAAGGTAAACAACTTCCTGAGAATGGGCTGGAAGTTTGACTTTGTTCAGCTTATGCATAATTAAATTTATTTATCAACATAAGCCATGCGTGGTTTTTCTGCTATAAGCATATACAACTACTAGTACTGATCAAAATACTACTCAGAAATTCTTAAAATGAAAACATTCATAGTTCTGTAGCTTATGAGCATAATTATCAAAATACATATATTTCAAGGTGCCAGAGGCAAAACACTTATCAGAAATAACACCAGGGTTAAGCAACTGCCGAGAGGGGTGCTCGTTTCCACCCAACCGTAGACTTAGCGACTCCCAGCGGATTTACCACTAGCCACCCCCGAGCTGAGACCACAATGCTGTGAGACTGTGTCTCTATTTTCTAGTGACCAGGAGCGAAGGTTGCAATCCTTCCTCTCTGCTATCACTCACTCTGTGTATTTCCAGAGTTCTCCCCTCGCGTCTGCTCCCAATCGCTTCTACCCCATGCCTTATCCTCTTGCAAGGTTGTGTGTGGCGTGATTACCCTCGCGCTGATCCAGTATGACGGCTCTACGGATGGGAGGTTCACCTCCCATCCCTCATTAAACCATCCACCTACCAGCCTGCGAGTCATTTAATTCAAGGCCAGCAAGCCGCTTTTGGTTATCTGGGCCAGTGGAGTCCAAATACGGTATTAATTCTCAGTGGAAGTTAACGCCACCTTTCTAGGTGCCTTCCACCGCCATCGTGGTCTCTTTTTCTGCACATCCCCTCTCAGCAGTCTTGCAATAAATTCAAAATTTTATTCACATTCATTGACCTTTTCCTCAAGGTCTATTTACATCACATATTCACATTTATGAGTTCACCATAGTTCTTGGCCAGTCCAATTATATTTACAAGATGGGGGAAACAGGGTGTTACAATTCCCTCCCCCTTAAAAGGAACATCGTCCTCGATGTTCTTATCTACTAACATGAATTTCATGTACAGAAGTAAACAAAATTGGATATGCCTGTCTCATGGCATCCTCCATTTCCCATGTAGCCTCATCTGGGCCAAAATGTTTCCACTGCACCTTGACCTGTGCAATGGTTCTATTCCGGAGCGGGGTTTCTTTTCTGTCCAGTATGCATTGGGGTTCTGGTAGAAATTCTCCCTCCGGTTCCACCTGGATCACAGACCAGTCAATTATATGATCAGCATCATGTACATATTTCTTCAATAATGAAACATGGAAAACATTATGTGCTTTTACTGTGGGAGGAAGTGCTAGCCAATAGGCTACAGGTCCCACTCTATCTAGAACCTCAAAGGGTACACAATACCGGGGTGCCAACTTGGCACAAGCTCCCATTCTCAGGGAACTCCTTCTGGGATTAATTCTGAGATATACATGGTCTCCCATTTTTAACTCTCTTGGAGTTCTCTTTTGATCAGCATAACTTTTCTATCGGTTCTGAGCGACCTTCAGATTTTGTTTTATTTGAGTCACTTGTTGTTCCATTTCTTTCAACATGTCGGGTCCAAAAGAAATCCTATTTACAAGATTACTCCAGCTGACTGGAGTATTACACGGTCTACCATAGAGGACCTCGAAGGGACTCATCTTTAAGGATGCTTGGTAGTCGTTGTTGTAGGCGAATTCTACCAATGGCAGGTAGTCTTCCCATTTCCTGGGTTGATGCATTACTTGCATTCTTAACATATCCTCTAATACTTGATTCACTCTTTATGTCTGTTCGTCGGTTTGAGGGTGATAGGCGGTGCTAAACACTAATTTGGTCTCCACACCAACCATCAGTGATTTCCAAAAATTGGAAGTAAATTTTGTGTCTCTGTCAGATATTATCTCTCTCGGCATACCGTGCAGTTGGAATATCTCTTTCATGAATATCTAGGCGATATCTATTGCCT
>JASDQU010588572.1:0-20154 GCA_032191745.1 Picea mariana
ATGGACTTATTTCAAATTGATAAGTTACAGGTACTTCAAATTCTTCAAATCCGATGGCTTTCTAGGGGACAGGTGATTAACAGGCTTGTCAAAATTATGCCAACATTATTACAAGAATGGAAACATGATAACAAAAAGATGTATGAAATGGGAACAATATTTCAAGTTCAGTTTTGTATTCATTTGCTAGCAGATGTTCTAATTGAACTAAATAAGCTAAGTCAATGATTTCAAGAGGAACATATTGATATAACATCTATTGGTATGCAATTAGATGTTCTTATTGAACTTGTTCGTAGAAGATTCTTGCGAGATATGTTTGGAGAAGGTTCTCGACATGTTTCATATTTTTTGAAGAAATCAGAACATGGAAAATTGGAGTTTATTGATAACACAGGTGCTTCACATGTGCATATGTTAAGATTTGAACCTATACCTAATTCACTTGGGTCAGGTACTATGGAAGATTGTGTTCACTTGGGTAAAGCATTTGTCCAAAAGTTGATTGATTGTCTCAATGACAGGTTTACAGATTTGTCAGTATTCAATGTAGCAAAATTATTCAGTCCTCGTTCTTACTTTGAAGAAGAGAATGAAAAAGACTCTGAAACAAAACGATGGTTGAGACGACTATGTGAAAAATTTGATATTGGAGACTCACTAATAATTGATACAGAAAAATGTGAAGGTGAAATGGAAAGCTTTACTATTACTCTACATCGGGCATATCCAAGGAAAAACATGGTTGCAACATGGGAACAATGTGGAGGAGAACTTGAGTGGTGTGAGTCTTACCCAAATTAAATGAAATTGTGGCAAATTGTTCTTACTCTTCCTGCTAGCACCGCTAGTTGTGAAAGATGATTTTCTAAGTTGAATCATATAAAAAATGATGATAGATCTAGACTTGGTCTAGAAACGTTAGACAACACCTCAGGAATTGCAGGAGGTAGATTATTAGATGGTACAAGTTAAAGTATCATGATACTTCATTCAATTTTGTAATCTCCAATATTTTTGAGTAATGCATTATATGTATTTAATTAACAAAAATTGAAGTTGTGCCAAATTCTTTGAATTTTTAATTAATATGTTATGTTTGGAAAATAATAAGTTAAGAGTTAATTTTTTTTATAATGAATGGGTTATAAAATAATTATTTTATGGGTGAAATTTTAAATATTTTTTCATTTTCATATGAAAAGAATAATTTATTTTAACATATCAATTTGGAAGGGTTACAATAAAGTCAATCTTTCAATTTGAAATATAACCCTTCCCTTCAAATTTGATCCCTGATACCAAGCCATCCATCAACAAAGCTTTTTGGTTCACATATGAGGGCTTTTGCAAATAAATGTGAGGTACATTTTGATCCCTGATACCAAGCCATCCATCAACAAAGCTTTTTGGTTCACATCTGAGGGCTTTTGCAAATAAATGTGAGGTTCATTTCCTGAGGGTATCAACTGACAGGCGCTTTCTGGCGAACCGTCCAACGAGAGTCCCCTACATTGTCGCAACTTTATTTAGTTTAATTCCTTCTCCGAGGACGAGGCTAATGTTCCCGACCTTCCTCTATAGGCATTTTTTAGATTTATTCCTGGCACAAAGGTAGACGGGGACGAAGCTCTCGAGATTTGTCCTCACAATAAATCTTCAGAAATAAAGTTTCTGATAAAACCATCAGGTTTGTCTGAATGCGGATCCAGAAATAACGATTGCATGGGGGGCCAGGACAATGAATCTGCAGGGGCATCACCATCATGAGAAGGTGGGGAGATTTGAGCTTTCGACGGCCTATGTGGTAGGATCCGCATTGTCAACCAGAGGGTAAATTGGCGGAGGGAGGGAGTACAGAGAGTCGCTGGGGCGATTACCATGAACCGTCCCGTTGCCATGATGAGTGGTAGTGGCCTTCGAGCCAGATAGAGGAGAGGAGATTTTACCAGGCAAATCCCTAATGATCTCATGAAGGATCTGTAGAGTAGACTCCTCCAATGGGCTATCCTTTAGACCCCGATCGCCAAGAACGGTCAGCAAAGCCCAGATCGCGACACCCTGAAGTGGGTCCTCTGAAAAGTCGATAAGCTCGTCATCCACCTCCATTGTGCCAAGTCAAGGGAAGAAAGAGACAACTAGATCCACGAGAAAAAATGGCAGATGTGAAGTCGAGGGAAGAAATAGACAATTGGATCCACGAGAAAAATGACAGAAAGAAAGTATTTTTAACGTCTATGAGGTTAAAAATAGTTTATGGGACAGATTGCTTTTCTATCTGGCTTTTGTATTCTTTTTTCCTGTAAAATTTTACAATAACCGCTCCCAACTTCTCAACAAACTCTTCGCTGGATAAGAGTGAGAAAAATGACAGATGTGAAGCCAAGGGAAAAAAGAGACAACTAGGTAACACTAAACCCTTCATGAAATGTCAATAAACAAATCACTTACTTAGAAAATCTTTCTCTATATCAATTGTGTTTAGCTTGGGTGGCTGAGAGTAATGAGAGTAATGATTGCTATCCTCCCCGACTTCAATTTCCACAAGTGACATGTTGAACTCATAAGGAGTATATTGCTTTAATGAATTAGAAAATAATCACTGAAAAATTAATGATTATTATCAATTTTCACCTTATAATGCTTATAAAAACATGATAAATCCAAAATTAAGATGAATTTATTCTGGATCTATTTTAAAATGGAATTAATCTTATATCCAAATATAAAATTGTTCTAGTTACCACTTTACATTTCATTTTTATATTAAAAGAAAAAATTAACATAGTTTTGATATGGTAATGTAATGCAATCAAGTTTTGCTTTTGAAAAAATTAAATATGTTATTCATTATTTTGTTTTAATTATTTATTGAAGATCCAATTTAAAGAGAGAATATGTATTAAATAATTTACAAATAATATCAATTATAATGTTTGAATAATTGACATGTATTAAATAATTTATAAATAATATCAATTATAATGTTTGAATAATTGACATGTATTAAATAATTTATAAATAATATCAATTATAATGTTTGAATAATTGGCATGTATTAAATAATTTATAAATAATATCAATTGTAATGTTTGAATAATTGGTATGTATTAAATAATTTATAAATAATATTAATTATAATGTTTGAATGATTGGCTTTATTAAGTATAGTTATTTTTTAATTTTGAAATAATTAAAATTTTTAAATATTTTGAAAGTATTTCAATGTTAGAAATTCTATTTTTTAATTTTGAAATAATTAAAATTTTGAAATATTTTGAAAGTATTTTAATGTTAGAAATTCATTTTAATTAATGTAATTATTAATAAAATTAATATTTGTAATAAATGATTTTCTTTTATCACAGATTTAATAAAAATGGATAAAAAAATTCAAGTAAATTGGAATTGATTTATACAAATTGATTTTTTTAGTTTAAAAAATTTGTGGTTGTATGAATTTTCTAATAAACAAGTTTGAAAAGTCACTGAATACTCATTTTCAAATGAGGACACATCTAAAACTATGCCCTCGAATACATATTGTGTTTGTATACGTTTTATCATTTTTGAAATAAGTTGGTTGAGGCAATAGAAAAAGTAGAGGCAATGCTACTTATTATATCATACTTTGTGTAATAGAAAACTAATAGGTATAACTCCAACTGTGTTTAAGCTTAATAGTCTATAAATATAAATAGAAGTAAAGAATATCAATCTATATTTATAATTTTATTTGGTTTAAATAATAAATTTAAAAATCATGCTTTGTGCAATAAAAATTATATGTAGAATTTCAATCATGTTTTTTTATAGTCAATAAGTATAAATGGGAGTATAGAAGATCCATCCATATTCTTGGTTTCATTTGGTTTAAATAATAAATTTAAATATCATTCAACTTAGTTAAATAAAATATTTTACACTTAATTTACACTTAATTTGGTTCATCTCAACCCAATATCTACATAAACAATTTAGTTTAATTAAGTGATATTAAATCACAAGTCCCTGAAACAATTAGTACTGCATACTTAAAAGACAGGAAGAGATGACGTAAAGAGCCACACATCGATTATATGAATAGAATGTGGTTAAAATATTAATTTTGGAATTTCATGACAGGTGTTCAATATGTATATATTAAATGAAATGTTAATGAACTATGTGATTTGTTATTAATAAAAACTAAGCTTATGACATGATAAATGTAACCATTACTTGTCAGATCATATATATTTTCAGAATCAATTCTAAAATCTACTGTAAACAAAATCATTTGAGTATGAGGATATATTAGAAGAAAAAAATAATAAAATGAAGATAAGTAAATATATCTGTTGAAGCCTTAGGAAAAGTGAACGTTATTATCAGTTAACTTATGCTGTCTTAAATGTCTGAAATGTTTGTTCATAGTATGATGATTGTATTCAAGATGAATATTACTATACAAGGTTTTTAAAATAGACAATGCACAAATTAATAATAATAATAATCTATTTTTAAGGTCACGGTCAAGCCAGCACACTAAATTGGTGTATGAGACCCCCTTGTTTGTGGGATAAGGGGTCCCCCTCCACCCAGCGATTTGACTGGTAAAGTCTACAAAGGTATGCATACCCTACAGATAAATAGTATTCAGTTAAAATGTTGATTTTAGTTAAACAAATCTTATGGTGCCGAGGATAAAATAATAGAGTTCTATTTTTTTGAAATTAAATAAAAGGAATTAGCTGCCACACTTATCTGGTGTGCCAAGCATAAAGCTCGTTGTTCCACATGTAACACTTAGCAACATAAGCTCTGCATGCAAAACACCTTACAACTTTTTAAGAGAATATTGTCTGCTCTCTGCATCTTTGTTTTGGGATCAGAGCCATTGTCCAAGTACCTCCACTATTCCTCGTCAAAAGATAGATGAACAAACTTAATTTTACTATCGGTCGCATAGCCTTGTTGAGAATAATAGAAACATACGCATTTACACGCAAAAAAAAATCGTTGGGATCTTCATTTTTTTTTTGGGTAAATACATATATTATGCAGAATAATCATAGAGCCATCAATCTTCGTTTGTTTCTGAGGAGGAGCACATTAGTTAGAGGGAGCTCATCTCAGCTCAATATCTGAATATTTGCAACATATATACTTTCCTCTATATAGTAAGCCTCAATTTCCTAGTTTGTTAGAGAAGAAGATTAAGGTACTGAATGGAGGTACTGAATCAGAGATTAGGTATTAGTACTACACGCAATCATCTTGGTGAATTTGGAAACATATCCAGAAGTGCCCCTAATCCGATTTTGGTGGAGCCAGAGTTCGAGCCTGAAGTTCACTGGAAGGAGACCCTTGGAACTTACATCCTCGTCGCTAATCTGCCAGGTGGTTTCCTTGAATATATGCATTTAGATTTTAGAGATCTTCCATGCACTGCTGCTTCTATTAGTATTTGTAAAGTTTTGGAGATAATTGAATTCGTGATTTGTTCATGCAGGGTTCATAATTGAAAATGTGTGAGATGACCCCCTTCCTCGCGCGAGGTGGTGAAGCGCTGGCGAGGCCGTTGACAGTTTGGTGGTGAAGCATTGGCAACTACCGCATAGCATCGACTGCAGTGAGGAGGACGCTGGTGTCTCTAGTGCAACGATTATATATATCATCAAAACGTGGATGTTTTGGGTTTTTAAAGATTTTATATTTAAATTTTTTTTTCTGACAAATAATAAAAAAAAAATCCATGTACACAAATTCATGTACACTGGAAACAATTATGTCCCATCTTATGATTATTAACCAATCACAAATTTTAATTCATAAAAATTGGAAAAAAAAATAAAAAAATATTGTAAATTAATAAGAGTTCACAATGCAAAATATCATAGGGTACCTCCAAAATGCAACTAATAGAATGTACTATTTAATAGGCAGTCACAAATTTTAATTCATAAAAATTGGAAAAAAAAATAAAAAATTATTGTAAATTAATAAGAGTTCACAATGCAAAATATCATAGGGTACCTCCAAAATGCAACTAATAGAATGTACTATTTAATAGGCAGTCAACCATGCCAAAGCTAGCCTCCCTAGCAAGTAGCGGGACTTCCCTCCTTATGTTTTCAGATTGTTTCTTAATAGTATTCAGATTTCCCTCCTTGCACATGCATCAAAGACTCAGAATCACTCCATTTGCACAGAGCGCTGGAAATCTAACGAAGAGTTGGGTCTAGCGGGCCCTTGGGCATCGGAATGGACAAGTTTCACTACAGCATTGAATGAAGAAGGCATTACGCTGGCAGCCACAAACAAAGACGTTTTGACCTGGGCAGGAGGAGACCGGTCGGGGGCATTCACCGTCAAAAACTGTTATGAAGCACTTTGCCCAAGTCGTTCCTGGCCGATTTGTAGAGGCTGGAAGTTAGACTGTTGGAAATGGTGTACCCAGCTTAAAATCATATTTTTTTTCCTATTGGCATCAGAAAACAGAGTGCTTACTTACTTGGGATGTACTCCTTAAAAAGGGTGGATAGGCCCAGGTCTGTGTTTTTTATGTACAAAAAATACAGAAGACATTCATATTAGTTCATTCATTGTGATTTCTCGAGAAGAGTGTGGGCATCACTTTCTCAGCATTTAAATCTAACTTTCTGTTGGACTGGCACATCCTTGGCTGAATGTATGGAAACTTGGATTCAAAACAGACCAGCATCCAAGGTTCTCTCTTTAATAACGTTCTGGTTCATTTGGAAGGAACGCAATTTGGCAATTTTCGAAGAGAAGTTCCCTTTGGTAATTACAGTGGTCATCACGGTAATTACAGTTGTCATCAAGACACTTGGTGCATTCCATAAAAACACTTGGTGCACTTCATAAAAGATTAGCTGTCAACAAATTCCAGGTATTGAGAATAAAATTCTTCTTCAGACTTCAAGGCTATACAATGGCCTTTTTTGACGGGGTAGTGGAGGTAGGGGGTTTAAGATGTGGGGCAGAAGGGATGGCTATTTAGCTGCGGTTCAGGAATCAACATAAAAGCTGAATTGATGAGAGCATGGGCGTCACTTTGGATTGCGAATCCTCTAAATATTCAGCATTTACAGGTCATGGGAGACTCTAAAGTAATYATGAACTGGCTCAATAAAAAGAGTAACCTGCAAGCAATCAATATCGAAGAGTGGAAGATGAGGATAAGAGAACTTATGGCAGCTTTTCAAGACATAAACAATCAATATCGAAGAGTGGAAGCTGAGGATAAGAAAACTTATGGCAGCCTTTTAAGACATAAACAATCAATATCGAAGAGTGGAAGATGAAGATAAAAAAACTTATGACAGCCTTTCAAGACATAAACTTCCAGCATATTTATAGAGAATCAAATGAGGAGGCGGACAAACTATCTAAGAAAACACTACACTCACTAAAAGTAAACTGATCTATTTTACTTGGAATGGTAAAAATGAGGACCCAACTAATCTTATAAACATCTTCTAATTATCGAGTCTCTTCTAATTATCGAGTCTGTTTTGAATGGATTGCATTAGTTATCATCTCAAAGTGGTTATGGGACTTACCCGTTTACTGTTAAAGGCTGGGCAAAGCCGATATAATTCAGCAGCTTATCCAGATGCACTATAGGATAGCATGCAAGACATGATTGGGTCGAAGGATATATTTTTTCTGTTAATGGAGTTATTTAGTATGGCAGTTTTTTTTTATCAGTTTTATTTACATTTGACGAAGATGTAAAAAATTTATAGCGATTTTTCTTCTGAAAACAAAAAGTAGGGGGAATAAAAACAATTAAAATTCAGTAAGGTTTATAACTTTTTGATCCGTTAGTATTCGACATCAGAGATAGTCAAAATTAACAAATATAACTATTCTTCTATTGTTTTTCATTCTCTCATCACCGCTCCTTACAGAAGCAAGCTCCTCTTTGGGAATGAAACATACCTCTTGCAACCTGTGGCTATGGCGTCCCCGACCTGTGATATCGTTTTACATAACCCACAATTTTTTTGTAAATGATGTATTCAGGTTTTTTTGATAAAATTGGGTATTGTAGAACGGTTGGAATTGGGCCGTTCTTCGGACTTTAGGCTACAGACAAATTGCAGACTGAAAACAAGAATGGCATGGGAAGAACTAGTGGGGGAGAAAGCTAAAGAGGTCTTTTGTTTCATGAAGATAATACTAGGTAGTCATTTGATGTTTTATTTTAATGTTTGATATTAAAAATAAATTAATATTATTAATATTTAAGAGAAATATGTAATATAAAAAAAAAAATATTTAAAAGATTTAATATATATATATATATATATATATATATATATATATATATATATATATATATATATATATAAAATTGGGGTGGATTTATTAAGTTTATAAAAATGAAATTCCTATTAAAGTAAATATTTTTTAGTGGTAAATATTTTTTATTATTTTGCATATTAAAATAGATTTGTATTTCTATGAATTTGGTTTCATAAAGTTGGGTTAAGATAAATCTAGTTTTTAATAAATTGGAAGAGCATAAATTCCTCATAACCTTAATTTTTTTTAAAATAAGAAATTTACTTTTGTAAAAACAATTAAAATGATAGTGTTGTTTATGCACACCCTACTTAATTATATAAACTATACAAACCAAAGAACCATCAACAATATGATGATAAATAAACAATCTTAAATATTGTAAATCATGAGTATTTAGAGGATTATGTATATGGTTTTCATAATACATAAAGAAAGCAAACCTACCTATTCTACATATATTGAACACCACACAAAACTCAAAGCGTTGGTGGGAAATACAAAATCCTATGTTAAAGACTCAATTATGGGTGAATGAGATCAATGATGAAAAGATAAATAAGGAGGTCATACTAGAAAGTATTGGTGTGGTTTCATTGTATAGTAGAATTCCTATTGAAGAGGCCATCAATACTATCAAAGAGTCCATTGACAAGAACACGCCAAATTGGTGAGGTATGCCCAAGCTCCACTTATTTCACTTTTAGGGATGAATTTTATGAATAGGTTGAAGGGGTGGTGATGGGTTATCTTCTCTTCCCCATGGTGGCTAATCTATACATGGAAAAATCTAAAAAACAAACCATAGAATCATTTTCACTTAAACCAAAAAGATGGAAACAGTTTGTAGATGGCACTGAGGTTGTTTGGTTGCATGGTAAAGAAAACCTTGATAGATTCTAATCCCACCTCCATAATCAAAATGAAAACATAAATTTTAGCATGGATGTTGAGGATAAGAAAATCCTACCCTTCCTTGATGTTGTGATATCCAAAAAAAGAAGAAGACAATGGTTCAATTGCTCACTAGGTTTATAGGAAAAAGACACATATAGATAGGTATTTACATGTGAACTCTCATCACTTTGTCCTCAAAAGATTGGTGCAATCAACAATCTAGTGAATCGAGCATTAAGGACATTTGATAAAGAACACTTGGAGTGATAGGTATTCAAAGAGAATGACTATGTAGAAAATAATTCAATAGGGTTGTCATGAAAGCCAGACAAACTCTTGCTTGAAAAAAATGAGATGAGCACAAAAATGAGAAAATCTCCTTACCTTATATAAAATGAACTATAGACAAATTAGAAAAAATATTSAGAAAAAGAGACATTAGGGTTACCTTCGCCCCTCCCAACAACATTAGAAAAATGGTGGAATCCACATAGGATCTAGTCAAACCTGGTTCATATAAAGGAGTATATTATATCCCTTGCTCATGAGATGAAGTATATATCAGAGAAACACGAAGCTGAACCATGGAGTTGATAAAAGAGAATAGTGTAAATTTGATACACAACATATTTACAATGTTGTCATTAGTTGAACACTCCCCAAAACAAGCTACCAAATTTACCCAGAGAGTGCTAGGATCATCACTAAAGTAGAACACCATATGTAATGTCCCCCAACCCGAATGAGGGACATTATAGTTTAGAATACTCATAAAAACAAAATTTCTACTAACTAATTTAATTCTCTTACAACGAGTTGATTTCCTGTAGCTCTCAATTATGAATTAAAAACATATTTAACTAATGTTCGCTGCCATTACATTGATGCATCTACAACATACTAAAATAGACATGAATTAAACTAATAAACTTCATTACAACAACATATAAAATATGTTCTCATACTTAGAGTTCATTCACAACAATTAAAATTCATAATACAACAAAAACAAGGTAAAACTCTTGTCTTTTCACAATAGTTATGCAACCAGATGCTTGGGACATATGTTCCACCCAACCATAGAATGATTGCTCCAAATATCAACAACCAGACACCCCCGAGATGAGGCTAGTAATCCAAAAAATAGGGTGGTTTCTCACTGTCCACTCACAACTCAAAAAAACTCACAACCCACTGGCATCTTCTTACAACTATTCTGATTTTCCACCAACTCTCTTCCTCTTGACCTGTCTAACCCAATGAATGTACCCCTTCACTGATCTCAGTCCCTCGATCATCCCATACGTTTATCAGGTCTCTTTGGCACAGGTAACCAAGAATCTCTCAGCTGGGAACTCCATGGCTCTTGTCGCTAGGAAAACTACCAACAAAACAAAACAAACACTTGTTGTTTTAGTGCAACTCACTTAGGAGTTCACTCTTCAGGCCTGGTAATCTATTTCTTTAGTCTTCATCTATAAAATGCTCCAAATACGCTCCAACTTTCTCTAAAATTCTTCCTCCATGGATGCACCAACTTCCAACTCTCTTTCTCCCCTCTACTTGTTGCTCATGCACGGAAAACTTGACTGTCTCCAACTGTTGTCCCACCCAATACAAATTTCTCTCATTTGGCTTGCTTTCTTGACTTACACACTTCCCCAAGATGATTATACTCAGCCCTCATGTGCCTGATAACTTTCGGATGTGACCATTGACACCCACCCTCTTACATGTATTCAATGATTGGCTTTGGGAACACTCAATAAAAAAATTAGAAGGTTCATATATCAATATCAAATTTAGGAAAATGGGTTGAATTAATATACATGGGTAATTCCCCCTTGGACCCCTCTAAATTATGCAATTTTACAATTCCAGTAGTAGTTCCAACCATAATCTCATGTTTCTCTCAACTCTCTAACCCAAGGATTGCACCATTCATTTATCAGGGTTAACCCAAGAGATGTACCATCTGTTTATCATGATTAACCCAAGGAATGAACCATTCTTTTATCAGGGTCCCCAATGTAGTTGCCTAGGACTCTGAGATGTGGTTCCCGAACTCTAGCTACTCAAAATGGAGTTTTGCATTCTATTTTCTTCAAAATTGTCAAAAATTTGCTAGTATTCTTCCCACATGGTTTCTTCATGCTCCCATATAGCATCTTCAGGACCATAGCAAGTTCATTGAACCTTTACTATCCCTATGGCCTTGTTTCTAAGCACTTTGACTTTCTGGTCCAGGATGCGTACTGGTTCCACCCATAAATCCCCTTCGTGCTCCACTTGGATCACATTCCAATCAATTATGTGGTTAGGGTTAGTCACACATTTATTTAATAATGACACATGAAATACATTATGCACTCTCATGGATGTAGACAATGCTAGCATGTATGCAACTGACCCTATCTTTTCTAATATTTCAAAAGGCCCACAATATCTCACTGCCAACTTCAGGAAACTTCCTAATCTTAACGAGATTCTCTTTGCCTTCACTTTTAAAAACACATGTTCTCCCACTTTGAAATCTCTAAACACTTTGTTCTTATCTAATAATTTTTTTGCCTATCCTGGGAAGCCTTTAAATTCTACTTTATCTTTGCTATCTTCTCTTCCATTTCCTATAGAAAATCTAGCCCAACAATTGTTCTGTTTGCTAGATTATCCCAACTCACTGGAGTGTTACATTTTCTACCATACAATGCTTCAAACAAACTCATTTTGAATGAGGCCTGATACCCATTATTGTAGGAAAATTCAACCAAATGAATATAATCTTCTCACTTTGATGGTTGGTTCATCACATACATTCTAAGCATGTCTTCAATTATTCTGTTAGTCCTCTCTATTTTCCCATCCGACTCTGGATGATACGTTGTACTAAGATTTAAATTTGTTCCAAAGCCTTTGAACAAAACCTTCCAAAAATTGGATGTAAACTTTGGATATTTGTCTGAAACTATTGCCTTATGCACTTCGTGTAGCCTGGCAACTTCTTTCATATAAATTTATGCAATATTAGTTGCCTTGTGTGTAGTCTTCACCGGAATAAAATGCACTGCTTTAGTCAATTTATCCACCACCACCATGATGGAATCATGTTTCTTCACTATTATGGGAAACTTAGTAATAAAATCCACTGTGACAACTTCCCACTTCCATTCTAGAATGGGCAATGGCTGTAGCAAACCTGCTGGATGTCTATGCTCAATCTTGACTTTCTAGCACTCTAGACATCTGGCTATGTAATTGGCCACTTCCTTCTTCATTCCTGGCCAAAAATATTGTCTTCTTACAACTGTAATTGTCTTCTGATATTCTGGGTGCCTAACATATGGAAAATTATTCATGTCCTTTAGATCTACATTTTTTATCTCATTGGAATTCGTCACATATACTTTTCCTTTGTACATGAGAATCCCATCTTCTTTCAGTTCATAATAATTAAACTTCTGCTGAAAATTACCTTGCTGCCATATCTCTTTTATTTTTAGACAATGCTGATATGAATTTGATGTTGCAACAATTTTATGTTCCAGATATGTCCTGTACATGCTGATGGTTGCAATATGCACTTCATGAGCTATCTCGCTGAGTGCATCAACAAGTTGATTTTTCTTTCCCTTTATATGCTTAATTTCAAAGTCATATTCACTAAGAAATTCCAACCATCTAGTTTGTCTAGCATTTAGTGTTGCCTGTCCAAAAAAATGCTTCAGACCACAGTTGTCTGTTCTTAGCTCAAATTTCTTACCCATGAGGTAATGTCTCCACATTTTTAATGCATGTATAATTGCTGCTAACTCTAGATCATGAGTAGCATAATTCCTTTCATGCTCTTTTAATTTTCTAGACTCATAGCATATCACATGATCCTTTTGACTGAGGACTCCACTGAGCCCTTCCTTGCATGCATCGGTGCACACAACAAAATATTCATTTGGATATGAAATCTTCAATGTTGGCCCACTTGTCACTATTTCCTTCAATTGTTGAAAACTCTCTTCACACTTGGATGTCCATTCAAACTTCACTCTTTTTGTAAATAAGTGATTGCAATCTTTGAGAATCGTTTTATGAATCTTCGGTAATAAACAACAAGACCCATGAAAAATCTACCCTCTGTGACACTCTTCGACACTGATCATCCTTTAATTTCCTCTATCTTCTCAGGATCCACTACTATCCCTTCTGCTAAAATAATATGCCCCAAGTAGTTAGTCTTCTTTTGATAAAAGATGCACTTACTTAGCTTAGCATACGATTTATGCTTTCTTAAAACTTGCAACACCATTCTTAAATGCTACTCATGTTCCTCTTCTGACTTAGATTAGATGAGTATATCATCTAGGAATACAATTACAAACTTGTCCAGGTACTCCCTGAACACTCCATTCATCAGACACATAAAAATGGCTGGGGCATTTGATAGTCCAAATGGCACTACCGTAAATTTATAATTCCCATACCTGGTCCTGAATGTTGTCTTGCTAATGTCTTCTTCCTTAACTCTCACTTGATGATAGCTTGATCTCAAGTCAATCTTCGAAAATATTCTTCCACCTTTCAGTTGATCAAACAAGTCATCAATTCTTGGCAAAGGATATTTGTTCTTTATGGTGACCTTATAAAGCTATCTAAAATCAATACACATCCTTAAGGTTCAATCTTTATTCTTTACAAAAATAACCCGGGCTCCCCAGGGTGACACACTTGGGCGTATATACCCATTTTTTAACAACTCTTCAAGCTGCATTTGCAACTCCTTCAATTCTGGTGTACCCATTATGTATGGTGTCTTGGACACTGGGGCAACTCCTAGCACCAAGTAAGTAGAGAAGTCAACATCTCTCTTTGGTGGCAATCCTAGGATTTCTCGAAACACATGTTCAAAATCCCTTAAGAACGGATGGTCTTCAATGTTTACCACTTTATCTTTGGTTGCCTCTTCCATATGGGCTACAAAAATCTAGCATCCCTTCCTGAAACTCTTTTTCAGCTGTATAGCTGAAATCTCTCTAACAACTACAACGCTTGGAATGCATTGAACCTTGCCTTGTTTCCCATCCTCATCAAGACATGTTATTGTCTTGTTATAACGACCTAGGACAACATGGTGTTTTTCCAACCAATCCATGCCAATTAAACAATCATACGAACCCAATGGAATGATGTTTACATCTACCTTTGTGTTGAGTCCATCCATGTGTATCGAACAATACTTAACCAACTCAATGATCTTTCTCTTAGTTCCTGTGGCTAATTGAACTAACTAATATTTATTATGCTTACTCCTTTGCAAGTGAAATGTTTCAACAATGTTATCATTTATGTAACTATGGCTAGCTTCAGAATCAATTAAAATTGCTATGGGTCGGTTATCAATCTTACCTTCCACTTCAATCATGGGAGATTGATATTCTGTTTGCTTGTTGTCCAAGGCTGCATAAATCCTTGGCATGTTTCCTCCCATGTCTTCCATTGTTTCATCCTCTTGAATGTTGTGGACAATACTCATTATTTATTCTTTGTGAGGGAAACCCCTATATAAGTGATTTCCCTCACATCCCCAACATTGTATAGGCTGCTGCCTTGGATTTTTCCCAAATAAATCTGTAGTCTTATGCTCATTTTGGATTTTCCATGCTTGTTGATTTGCTTGGGAGTTATTCTTGAAAAAGGGTGGCTTAAAACCCTTCTTCCTTTGATCCTTTTCTCTTTTCATCTTGTCATTCCAATCCTTTTGGAATACTACCCTTCCTTTGATTTTCTCATAAAGGGTACTTGCTCTTCTTATATTTTCCTCCAAATTCTTGGGGTTATCATATTGTATCTTGTCACTATAGAAATATGGTAACCCACTTAGAAACCATTGGATTTTTACCGTCTCATCCTTGATGAAGTCAACATACTTCAACAATTTAAAGAACCTCTTTTCGTATTCCTCGATTGTCATTGTTCCCAACTTCAGTTCAAAGAACTATTTCATATTTATTTCATAAGAATGCTGATAAGAAATATATTTCTCCTAGAAATATCCTTTGAAATGCCTCCATGAGATCCTCTTCTCGTCCAGGTTCTTGGATTTCTTAAGCTGATCCCACCACATGGTTTCCTTTCCTTGCAAGTGGTAGGTGGAAATTCTAGCTTCTACCCAGGACGGGTAATCATGCAATTGGAAATATTTCTTCATTTCTAATAACCAAGCCTCGACCTCTTCTCCTTTCCTGTGCTCATCATTGAAATTTGGTGGCTTGATCTTCCCAAGTTCACCTTGCAAGGTGTCTACTTTAAGCCTTCTTCTTTTCCTCCAGAGATGAGACACACTTGGGGTGCTCCTTGGCCCTGAACTTGCATGAGTTCTTCTGGTGGTCTGCTTTGGAGAATTATGGTGTCTTCTCATGCTTCCTGACTTCTTATCATTTCCATGATCATCCCTTTTATTATGAGATCTAGATGCTGACACTTGTCTAGCACTAGCTGCTTGCTTGGTTTTAAAGTCCTTATCAAATTTCTTATGCAACGTATTCAATCTTTGAAGTATCTCTTCTTGGGCCTTCATAATCCTTTTTTTATCATCTCTATAGCTATGTACTTCCCTATGCAGGCTTCTCATAGTGACAAGTTCTTGTCTATCTCTTCTTCCATTTGACTCTGTCTCATCATTCCCCATGCTAGCATGCAAAACTTTGACCTCTTCCTCATGGATGTAAGATCCTTAAGCATCTTCMATAACTCCAATCCTCATATATGAACCAAAGTTGCCTTCCTGCACCTCTAATTTTGCAAGAAATGTGCATGTAACAGTTACTGCATAAAACATTTCATCCATTAAAATACATGTTATTTATTCATCAACACCAATTAAAATTTTGATTCATTATATGCATTCCTCTCTGAAATATCTTTCCAACGGTTGTACTCATGCTTCAATCTGAATTTTGAGTGAAAAGTTACAACATTTACATGCTGCAATTTCCACTCTTTTAGTACTATAAAAATCTATTTATTAATTTATGGAATATTTTGTTTCCCAAATCAAAATTCGGGTTTGGCAGATGTMTTYTACTACTGAATATCTTTCCAACRAMTATTCACTTGCTCAAATCTAAGCTTTGAGCTGAAAGTTATGGCTCGAAGAAGTTTAAGTTGTTTTACCCAATTTATCCACGTATGCTATGAGTGTCTTCTTTTACTCCTAGCACATTTTCAAGTACCCATAACCAAAACATGACCTCATTTATGGCTTCAATGGGTCATAAGATTTCCATTGAATGCTCATGTGCCTCAAATGAACTTTTGAGCATGGAGTTATACCCTATCGAAGTAAATTTGTGCCAAAAATTTACCCTTACTGTTATGGATGTAACTTTATCATATGAGCTCTGTTTTGTGAACAATTTAGCTCATTTAAAAACTTTCCTTGAGCTCTTTTATTTGAGTTGCAAATACAGAGTGAACCTTGCTATACCATATTTTTGTGCGTTTTGATTGGCTAAAAACATCATTTAGGGCCTCAAAATTGCCCCACAAGTTAATGACCTTCAAAAACCACAAAATTTTGCATAAATTGACTGCTTTACTATTGTAATAGCCCTTTAAATTTGAGTCATTGATCTCAAATTGCATGGAATAAGAGTCATTGACTCGTGCTACATCGATCATCAGTGAATGAAGTTCTCCCTTGGGTGCACACCACACTTTTCCCGATCTGTTGACGTGACCATTGGCCATCAACCCATTCTCCTGACAACCGATTTGTACACAATTCTAAATCGACCGATTCGACTGTTGACCATTGGTGATATTCATTGGTGAATGAAACTCCTTACCGATTCGACTAACTCCCGACCATCGACCCATCGACGATCATTGATCATTGATGACTAATGAAAACACTTCCTCAATTTGACTGACCCAACCATTGGCCATCAACCATCTATGTTGGCTAACATGGCAATTGTTGATGTGTCATGACATGTCGATGCTGATGTGGCATGACACGTCATCCTAAAGTGTCACTTGACTAACATGGCATGACACATGGATGCTGATGTGGCATGACACATGGGTGTTGACGTGGCATGACACATCATTGTAGAAAATTAGTAACAAAAGCACACTAACCCCATAGGACTTTTGTCAAACACTTAGTAAAGACATAGTTCTGTCTTAAATGAACTATGAATGTAATCCCTGCATACAACTATATCATAAGCAGAAACACACATTACTAAGCAATTTTTCAGCGGAAAATAACAATGAACAACAATCACATAATCATGTGCACACCCAGAAATTTTGGCAACCAACTAGGGAAAACCCCAATTTGGGAGAACCCATTGAGAGAGATTTTATTATCAACTTTAGGAACAAATAAAAGCTACAACAATCATTAATGGTAACAAGAGACAACTTACAAGCACCCAAAAGTCCCCCTTTTCTTTCTAGAAAATTGTGCCCACTAATCCTTGATGTTGTATGACCCTCCCACTGAACAACACCTAGACAAACGTGCCAACAATATTTTTTACAAATAGAACAACATGACCCTCCTGTAGCAAAGAAAACTCCAAACTTGCCTCGAAATTCCTACTAGCAACTAGCCTCGAAATCTGTGCTCTTTCTCCTTGCGATACAGACTGTATGGATCTGTATAGTACGAACTCCAACAATATAAAAATACCCAACACTTCTCACATAAAATATTCTTGGGAAATGTGCCCAAGCTCTCTTAATAACAGTGGCAACTCCTGTTGCAAAGAAATTCTTCCTTACTCTCTCAAAATCTCTCAAAGCTTGTCTTGCACACTACCTTAAGCTCTCTCTTATAACTGAAAATGACTTTTCACCTTCCCCATCCCTAAATCCAATGGCCAAGATCAAATCTTTCCTTTACAAGACAAAGGGAGATGATTCATTCCCTCCAAAATAAATCACTTACATTTATTAAAGTAAAATTCCACTTTATGACATAAGTGTACTTTATGACATAAAGTCATTTTAATAAAATATTAGAAATGACACTGATCCAGGTGGATATCGGTGGCCACCCACCTTTTCCAACTGGCTCAAAACAACTTTCTGGCAATTTTGGTAATTTACTATTTTTAGTAGTTTTCACTTCCGGAGCCGTTTTGAGGCCCTAAATGATGTATTTTTGGGGAAAATGGGTTGCAATGTTTGAGTTCTTTAAATATTTCTCGTAAAATGAATCCCCTCGACGATACCTTTCCAACGGGCTATCATACGCCTAAAACGAAGTTCGTATGAAAAAGTTACGACCCTAGGAAGTTGATGTACTAACTTACCTAGACGAGGCCCACATGACTTTTGACGCTTCATCTCCTAGGGTTAGGTTTTTGGATGTCTAGGGTTTTTGGAATTTCTGTTTTTTTAAATAGGCCTTCAGAGCCTGATTGTAATCATCTTCTTGTGAATGAGCGTAGCCGTCACATCTCTTCTCAGAGATAAGCCGCCACCATTCCAGCAAGCTTATTTCCGCTACATTTTACAGTTCTAGCTTATTTCCTTATTGAATAGAAAACCAGTTTTATTGTATCTTTGTTATCTTGTGTTAAGCACCTGTTAATAATCTGTAGTCATTTCGTTCTGCTCATAAATTCTAGATCAGTGGTATTAGAGCGGTCTGCTCCTTGTTGTCTTAATGCATGTCCCAAACAAGGTCAGAGTACAAAGAGTTGGTTCTCGAGCTTGTTTCTCTTGACGACAAAAGATCTCGCACGCCCAAGCAACCTCTCATGGAAGGAGAAAAGAAATATGATGGGAAAAGAGATCCTTTCAAACTGTTGATTGAGGAATCCCTCATACAACAAACGAACAAGATGATGGATAGTTTCGTGCAAATCCTTCGATGACTACCAACATGCGACACATCTTCTTCGAGCGGAGGCACCACCCCCTTCAAGGTACAAATAAAATTCGATATTCCTATATTTGAAGGTCAGATAGACACATATGTTGTAGACAAGTGGTTGAATTTACTAGAAGGGCATTTTTCTGTCCATAACTTTTCGAATAAAGAAAAGATTATTTTTGCGCTCCTCAAAGACATTCCCCATGTCAAAGATTGGTGGGAAACTTTCTGTGAGCAAAAGGAAACAGAGGAACCCTCATTATTTACAGACACAACCACTTGGGAATCCTTCAAGGTTTCTATTAAGGAACAATACTACCCTGTCGGAAGTTATGACAACTTGTATACCAAATGGACCACACTGCGGCAAGAAAGAGACCAAGTAGTGCCATATTTCACAAATATCTTCCATACTTTGCGCACCAAGATGGGTATCAAAGATTCAGAGCGACATCTGGTGCTCAAGTATCGAGACGCTCTACATAGATACATCCAAACCGAAATGGAATTTCTGGACATCTCATCCTTGGGTGCGGCCTATCGATATGCCATCAAAATAGAGCAGAAGCTCAAACAAATGATGTGACAATTTGGGCCCGGGAACCCCTCACAACAAAAGCCGGGAAAGGGCGGCCCCAACCCATAAAACAAAGGATGGAGAAAAGATGGAAAATATCAGGATAACCAGTCCAAGACACAAGCAAAGAAGGACACCAGAAAGACAAAGAAAGATACCTGGAAGTGGTGCGACTTCCATAAGCGCCCTTGGCATAACACTGCTAACTATCGCTCAAGACAGTCGCTGGTGGCCGACGTGAAAGCCTCTGAATCAGATGCGGGTTCTGACTCTGTGCCAGAACCAGAAAGGGGAAGACAGATCATTGACACGGAACCCAGTTCCACCATTGCTACCACCAAGCTCCAGCATGGTGAACCAGTCAAGCCAAAAGAAGGAGAGCACCTCTTCCATTCACAGATGTGGGTAAAAGGAACCCCACTGCACTTCATCGTTGATAGCGGTAGACAGAAGAATCTCATCTCAGCAGAGGTCATCAAGC
>JASDQU010588573.1:30172-40892 GCA_032191745.1 Picea mariana
CCTTTTAATTTCAATAAAATTTTAAGAAATTGTCTACTTTAATGTTGATAACATGTTCATAGGTTATTTCACAATTTCTTTAGGCATTTGGGCCACTATGGGAGAAAGATAGTTGTAGGGAGGTTCTTGTTTTCATTGAGAAATAATCTACTTTAACATGTTGACAATATGTTTATAGGCCATTTCCCATTCCCTCAGGGGTTTGGAATGGTATGGGAGAAATATAGTTGTAGGAAGGTGCTCATTGTCATTGAGCAAAGGTAGATAGGTTGTAATTGTCAGTATGTGTTGATAAATCATTGAAAATATCCAGAACATGGGTAAGGCAGCATGCACTAGGTGTGAGGGTTGTTTATTACAAGTGATAAAGTTAGGAAGGTACCTATGTAATAAATACTGACATTTATAATAACAATATATTTTAAAAGACACCTTTGTATTCTTCTTCAAGCACTTTGTGGTAGTAATGGGAGCCTAAAATGATACTGGATATAATAACTTAATCATGATATTTGAATATAACCCAAGGATTTTTCATGGTTGCAGCAATGGGAGCCTAAAATGCTATTGAATGTTATAATTATATTCATGATATTTGAGTATAACCTAAATATTTTCATGTAGGGTGATCAACAGTTATCGCCTCTAAAGATAAAAAAGAACATAGACTCAAGTCATGTGTGAAAACCTCTTTTCATTCAGTGTAATACATGTCACACACTCCTATGTGTGTGTCCTTGTGTTATAGGAGTACAAATGCAATGAAGGAGCATTAATAAAAGGTAGAAATGTGTCCAAGCAAGGTGTTCATTGATAGGTCCTTCAGGCTTGTGTAGCTACCAATCTCTAACAATATATTTCCTACCAATTTCTTTTTCCATGGAAGAAGCTTTTCCAACAACTACAACCTACCAAGTTCCTTGGGTAGAGACTTTGATAGGCTATTTTCATAGAGATATAGATATACAAGCTCATAACAATTGATTTGCTTAGGCATGATTTAACCTAATAATAGAGATGTGTAAAGTGCAAGAGTTCGTGGTTTTCTCAATGGTCCCAACAAAGGAATTATTCCATAAATCCTTGTTTATGCAGCCCCCAAAATGGTAAGATTATTATAGTTTCCATGTTCAGGAGGTAGTTCACTTCAATGTTTGGATTCCCACCTTCATAAAAAAACTTTTAAGTTTGATAGCCTACCTAGATTTGGCAATATATTTCCTAAGTAGATCAACCAAACTAGAGCAATTTTGCAGAGATTAGAAAAAAAAAAACTTTGATTTGAAGGAAAAAAACACATAGTTGAAGTATAAAAAAAGTTGGAAAAGGGGGCATGAGGTACCCATAATATATCTACATGCGAAAATGCGATGAATTGTGGAATGGGAATGAAGGATAAATAATTATTGGCCTTTGTACTCTCCAATGCTCCTTCTGAACCCTATGAACTATGAAGTAAATATTGCAACTTGAGCTTGCGGGTATTGGGAAGATGAGAAACACAATCAATAAAAATATAGATTTTAATCCAATGTTAGACAATATGATAGAGACGCCAATCCAATGTCATATAGTATTAATTTCATTTTTATTTTTTTATCATTTTTTAGATGGGAAATTCATGACAAGTAAAGGGCTATTTAGTCACCGGCCCAATAAAATTAAAGAAACAACTATTTTTAAACATGAATTCATGAATTTTTGTTTTCAAAAAAAATTACCACCGCAACATTAAAACTTAGGAAAATATTTGGTGCATGGGTAGATTTAATCTAAAAATCGTATACTAGATCCCTACCAAGCATGGTGTCGTAGTGCAAATAGTGCACATGAACCAATTGTGTTTCATCTTCTTAGTTTCAAACTCCTAGTTATATATAAATTATTAATATTAACATTTGCTTTGCAGTGTTAATCAAAGAGATTTACAAACATGAAAAATACACATCCATCCAACAATTCAAATGGGTAAACGTGTAATATATATAGTCCAAAATGGGAGTCATTCCCTTTGACCTTGATGGTCATTGTTAGTTTAATGTTATACAAAAAGCTATCAAGATTAAAGGATTAAAGGATTATACAAAAAGCTACCAAGATTAAAGGATTAATTATGGTTAAGGATTATTTCCAAAAAGCTATCAATTTGAAGAAAAAAACACAGAGTTGAGGGATTAAAAACTTACAAATAGAGACATAAGGTAGCTATAGTATATTTACACACGAAAATGAAATGAATCTTAGAATGAGAACAAGGAAAAAAAAACTATCAACTTGTGCACTCTTCAATGCTCCATGTAAACACAGAAGCTAATAATGAAACTTGAGCCCAAATATTTAAGGGGAGAAGAGAAATGCATACCAAAATCAATACAAATTCCATACCCATGTCAAGTAGTAATAATTGCATTTCTTAATCATTTTTTAGTTAGAAAATCCTTACCAATACAATAAATGATACCATATAGTATCATTAACCATGCAAGATCACTCAATTTACGTGTAGGTGAGACCATTGCATTCCTGCAACCTTATCATATATGTTCTTTGGGCCTTCAACAACTCACTCACCTCTACTCATGACAACGAAAAGGATAGAATGAATGCCCTAGACCCATTGCGACATTACTATTGATGTTAATGTAAGTGTAATTTAATCTATTGCTTAAATTAGATAATCATGAAAAGATTGCAATCAAATAATTTTTGGCATCTAGGGTCCAAGTGTCTTTATAGATAAAATAAAACATACATCATGTCTAAAATGTGTAATGTCAACAAAAATATCTCAAAAACCTTTAATGATACAAAAACATGGTTCTATATGTTGGCAAAAATCTCGATACAATAGACTAATCTTTTGTCCTCGACTTTGACTCCACGAGCCTGGCATGATAATAGATAATCTCAGTGACTACTTGCATAGGAGCCATTGCAATCGTGATGATACTCCTGTAACCTGGCACTATAAATCAAGTGGAACATCTACTAGTTGCATCCCATAGACCCCTAGAGTAAACCCCTCAAGGTTTTGCTACACCTCATGAAGTATTGTCCCTGCATCCATTACATATCATTAGGCTTGGCTTTGAGGTGAGACAATAGATGAAAATGATTAATTCAATGATAAATATATTAATTTCCTTATGGTTGAAATCTATTATTTGATATATTGTTATCAATATATCCTTTAACATAATATTTGATATTTTTTATTCTCTGAAGGATAATAGTAAGCATGATGGAAAGTACGAAATATCCTATGACATTTTGGATAGATTGTGCTTTCCTACATCATGGATCTAGATGCGCAACACACAACACTTCCTAGTTTGGTGGTACGTGAAGATTTCAAAAGAACACTTGCAAAGATGGTTGAGGAACACCAGGTGACCATTGACTGCATTAACTAAAAAATGGTGGAAACAAGAGGATGTTGTTGTTGGGGAGAAGAAACGATATGTAACAATAGGTGGAGTGTGTAGGATGTTGTAGGAAATTTCAACCTCTTTTAGTGGTTCATAAATAGGCCTAAGAGTAGTTTTGGTCAACTCAATTGTCCCTTTCATCAAATTTATGACCAAGATGGATCCTCCATAGATATGATATTTTTTAACGTTTTTATCCATAGCACCCCTTACAACAAACCTTAAAGTTGTTACCTCAACATAGTTGTTTGAAACTTCTCCCTATCCTTCTTTAAACCTGACCTTGTGGGTTTTTCAAAGATGGAAGATGCCACTTACACTACTAAATACTAGCGGGACTTACCTATCTCCATTGGAAAAAATCCAAGTTTGAGTTTTATCAATGACCAGTTCCTCTATTTGTCTATCCTTCTTTAGCTTCACACCCAAGTTCTTATGAATTCTTCTAAATCATTGTTGAACCAACGATCCTTAAATGTTAGGCCTCTTTCTATATTTCTCTTGCACAAGGCCATTTGGTAAGTAAGTGGGAAATCATTTCTTCATATTTTATACATAATACATGTATCATTGGCCCTTGAAAGCTTCTCCTCTATATTACCTCCCATGTCATTGCATTGTTCTTAATGGCTAACCACATAAACATGTGGGTCTTTTTTGGTGTTCTAGGTTTCCATAACACCTTCCACCATGTGTCCAGTTCTTGGATCTCATTTGAGAACATTGCTTAAAATCTTAATTATTCTATGTTCTCTCCCAATACTAGATCATTTGACTAGGTTATATCATATTCTTCCTCCCATAAGCATACTTGATTCTAGGTGAAATTATCTACAAAGGACTTCTATGAGTTTGCATATTCACCTTCCAAACCCAATTTCTATGCACTCATCCATTCTTTCTACCACATATTTGTTGTCTCAAGGTTTGATATTTGATTAAAAGTATATAAGCCTTGATCTTTAATAATATCAATCATTTTTTTTGGAATTATGAATGAATCCCTATAACCTATCTATGGATTTTCATTGATCCTAACCCACTCTCCATTTCCCACCTTCTATCCTAATCAGTTTCCTATCACAGGGAATGCATGAACAAGGATCATTCAATAAATAGAGACATTGTTTATGAGCTCCCTTGTACTCCTAATCTTGTCAATCATAGAACTAGGCCTTGTGTATTTTTGCATGATAATTTGTTTCTGTAAACCCTCATGTTTTATAACTTGCTACAAACACTTGGTGACCAATGATTTCCCAAAGAAGTGGATATTCTTTAAATCATATACTCCTTCCTCTTTACGCTTATCTATATTCTTCCTCTTTATGCTTATCTAGATTCTTCCACTTTACTAGGGGAATTCCCTCATTGTCTTTTTTGCATGTCCACAAGAATTTGAAGCATTTATTCCTAATTTTTGTAGAGCTCCTTTTGGAACATATTCCATAGAATGTTAGTATATTGGCATTATTTCCAAAATTGAATTTACAAGAATCATTATTCCTTGAATTGATATACTTTCTCATGAGTATTCCTAGGGGTCTATGTGAACTACCCCTTATTATTATATTATTTCCTTTTAATTACATAGTGGGCCCATTACATTATTATGTCCACATTACATTCACTATCCCCTTGGGTATCTCCCTAGCTACCCCATATTATCCTCACTAGGTATATTAAAAGCCATCTACTGCAATAATGATTTATTTTGGATTTTATCTTTTCTAATAGCCAAGACCAATCTCTAGCCCCATATCCATTTAGATCCAATAAGAACCCCATATATTTAAACCCAAACTAAAATTCAATATGTTTAAATGAAAAAATATGTAGTAGCTCCCTTTCTTGTTCAATTTTAGTCCATTAAAAGCAATTGCAATTTTTTGAACAATGATATCCATAATTGAAGTATTGTTGTATATATCTAGAATTTCCTAAAGTTTACTTTCTTCTCTCATAGTTCCATTATTGTACAAAAGAACATCATATACAAATAAAATATGAGATAGAAAAAAATCCACTCCCATATTTGTTATAGCAAGATTTGCCTCACCCCATGCAATCTTGCACATAAGGCCTTTTTCCATTTCCCTATGCAGACTTGAAATCCATTTTTGCAAATCCCAGAGCTAAAAATATAATTTTTCCACATATATGCACCTTGCCTATATTACAACATGCGTATACATAGGTTGCACCAATACAACCCGTGTACATCGAGAAATGTTCCCAAAATTGAAAAATGGTGTTGGGTTTCCATGTCACGTCATGAGATCAATGATTCTTGGCCTTCCATATACTGGAAACATTCTGACTTGGTCCTTCAGTTCCACATGAAGGATATAAATGGGAGAAATCCGAGATATGGAAAATAGAAGAAAGAATTCAACTTTGAGAGCAAAGTTACTCTGGAGAAATTATTCACTTCACATTGAGTTTGCATCCCTTTGTCCTTTAAGTCTAGACACATTGTTCAACCCCCAATCTCTTCCCTTACTGATTGATAACTTCATTGTCTCTCTTATATGATCTTGCCTTTGGTGGACGATTGAAGTGGTGGAGGCCCAGCTGGAAGGAACTTAGTTTCTCGGTTCTGAACCGTGTTGACACAGAAGTCTATAACTTATTCACTTCTGTTGATTATATCTTAATAGAAATACTCTTTTCTCGTCCAATTAGTATATTGCAAATATTTGAATTATTATTCCATGGGGGGATTTGTTATGAATGTTGATTGATTATGCTATTGAATGTTCTAACATCATCTATTGTCACCATATGCTTGTGTTGCTTGGTTGTTGAGGACTACTTGCAGGTATATTTCTTTGGGTCAACTGCTCAATGGTGAACTCCATCGAACGTCTGGACAAGATAGGCCTTTTATCTTGTGTTGCTATCATATTTGTCTATATAGGATACTTGAGATTAGAGTTGATTTTTGCAGTCATTTCCATCTGTTGTTGTTTACCCCTAGCCATAGAGAAATTTTCCTCGTAACGATATTCACATTGAGATTTCTCCCACCCTCTTCGATTTTAGAATTTCCTTGATCAAACCTTTAGTAAAATCCCCACTGTAATCCCCAATTTAATTAATGCTTAATGCAGATATAATGTGTGGCTACAACCAAGCAATGTATATGTGAATTGTATTTCAGAATTTTAATAAAAAAAAATGTGATGGTTGCTAGGGGATATGGACAGAGATGGGGGTTGATTAATCCACAAGAGAGGGAGGGTATAAGAGGATTTCTAAGAGAGGGGTCCAAGGGGGAATTACCCATGTCTATTATATCCACCCACTTCCTAAAATTAATATGGGTATATAAACCTTCTAATTTTATGATTGAGTGTTCCCAAATCTAATCATTGAATACATGTAACAGGGTGGGTGTGAGAAGTCACATCCCATATTTATTGGGAGCATGGAGCTGAAGTAAAATAAACATTGGGGAGTGTGAGAGTCAACATGCTTGAGGAAAAGAGAGGAAATCTGTATGGGGAGAACATGTAGTTTTTACACTCAAGTTTTTGGCATGAACACTAAGTAGATAATATGAAAGAAGAGCATTAGAGATTGAGCAATGCTAGAGGGAGAAATATAGAGTGTATTTGGAGAATAAGACTAAAGAGATAGGTTGTAAGGCCTAAAGAGTGAACTCTTGTGTGAGTTTCACTATAACAACAAATGATTGTTGTTCTTTTCTTGGTAGTTTTCTTAGTAGTGAGCTCCCTTGAGTTCCCCAGTAGTGAGATTCTTGCTTACATGTGCCAAAGTGACCTTTATAAATGAATGGGATGCCTGATGGACTGATAGCAGTGAAGGGATACATTCCTTGGGTTGGGAAGGTCGAGAGGAAGAGAGCTGGTGGAAAATTAGGATACCTATAAGAGAATACGAGTGGGTTGTGGGATTTCTTGTTTCTGAGTGGATAGTGAGAGACCAACCTCTTTTGTGGATTACAAACCCCATATCGAGGGTGACCTTATATTGATATATGTAACAAAAAGTCCATCCCAAGCAGTTGGTTGCACAAGTATTTTAAATATAAGTGTTTTATCTTGTTTCTTTGTTGCATTATGAGCTTAATTGATGTGTATTAACTCTGTATTTGGGAAAGAATTATATGTTGTTGTATTTTAGTTTATTAGATCCATTTTATGTTTATTTATAATGTTGTAGATGCATCTAGTTCATGGTATCAACACATGGTTAAAACTCTGTGTTTTCATGTAGCTGGTAAGCTACAAGATTAGTTAGCAAGAAATTTTAATTCTATGAGCATCTATGCACATACTGGAACTCAGATGGGACGGGGAACATTACATTATTGTATCAAAGCTTCCGGATCAAACATTGGACATGTATGGGACATGAACCAATGTGTATTTGGTAAAATTTGTTGTTATAGATTTTGTTCTATGACAGATTTGGGGAAAGATGGTGAAAAAAAAGAGAGTGGAATCCCAAAATTCATGAGAAAATTCAATTTTTAAATGCCTCAAAACTATTGAGAGATGATACATGGCATCAATATGCAAAGTTAAAATTTAACTTAGAAGGTCAAAGTTCATATTTTAATGGCCACTGAAGAATTGGTGGAAGTTTGATGGATCAACGACTGAGATCACATTTGATTTTGAAATCAATGGCCCAGATTCATCATAGAACTACCCAAAAACTTATAAGTTTTCGGCGGTTGGGAAAATGAAAGAGATTGATGACCAAGATTTATTTTCATAGTTTTTCAAATGGAGTGAATTGACGACCATGATTCATTTTCATATTTTTGCAAATGGAGTGAATCAATGACTGATATTCATTTTTGGTTGTTGGGAAAATGAAACAAATCAATGGTTTGGATTTGTTTTCAGAAGTTCGGAAAGTAGATCAAATCAACAATGAAGATTCATTTTCAGTAGTTTAAAAGGTGGACAAGACCGATGGTTGGATCAGTAATTTTGGAAAAGAATTTTTATTTCAACAACAAAAATTGCCAATGGTCGATGGTCAAGTTAGAAAAAATGGCGAGGTGTTTGGTTCATCTAAGAGAAATTGTCGATCATCAATGAGGAGAAAGAGGGTGATGATGTGTCATGCTACATCAACATCCACATATCATTCCATGTCATCCATAGTTCCTTGTCAGTGTCTACATGTCATGCCACATAAACATCCACATGTCATGCCACATCATCCAAGAAAAGGTCGATGGTTGATGGTCGGGTCAGCCAAATTGGTGAAGTGTTTTCATATTCCAGTAGGAAGGGCCAATGGTTAATGGTTGGGTTGATAGGTTCAATGATGAATTGAAAAATTGGTTCTCAAAGGAAATTTTCAATGGTCAGGTTGGTGAAATTGGCAGGGTATTTCGTGTGTCAAATGGAAATTGTCCATCGTCGATTATCGATGGAGCTCAGATCCACGATCTAGATCTATTTTCGATTTGAGGGATCAATGGTGGATATTAATCCACAATCCTGGGAAAGGTTCTCTATAGATTAAATAAAATAATTTGGAGAGATTTTTCCAATGAGCTATCCCAGATGCAAAGTAAAGCTCGTATGAGAAAGTTACAATTGAAATAGTTAAGGGTACAACTTTAGCACCAATTTACTTCTAGAGGGCATAACTCCTTGCTTAAAAGTCCATTTGGAACACAAGAATAGTATATGGAAACATTATGATCCATAGAAATCATCCATGGAATTATATTTGGAATATGGATATGTAAAAATGTCCAAGAGGAGAATGAAGACACCTATAACATACATGGATAAATTGAGAAAATAGTCTAAACTTCTTTAGACCATAATTCTTAGCTCGGAGCTCATATTTGAGAAAATGAATAGTCACTAGAAAGGTATTGAGGAGGAGAAGCTATCTATCCACCTAGAATTTTGAATTGGGCACTAAAATTGTTCTCAAAAAGTAATAAAGGAATTTTGCAGCATTGAAAACAAATCAACGAGTGGATATTACAACTTATGATGTTTTAACTTTTCTCTTAGAACTCATAATGATGTGTGAGTACAACCATTGAATAGATGTTTCAGATAGGAATGTGTCTAAGGAATTATATTTTGACTTAATGCATTGTGTCGCTCATAAATTGAGAAGCGGAATAACCTATAATATATTTAATGAAATGTTTTATAGTATGCATGTGCTAAAAATAATCATCACATGCACATTTCTTATAGAATTAGAGGTATAGGAAAAAAAAATTGTTCTTATATGAGGACTGGAGTTATGGAATATTCCTCTGGATATTACAACCATGAGGAGGAGGTGAGAGATCTTCATGGTGGCATGGGAAATGTTGAGACGTAATCTAATCGAAGAAGAGGTAGACAAGAGCGTGTAACTATAAGAAGTCTATAGAGAGAAGTGTAGAAATATAGGGGGGATAATGAGAATATCATGAAGGATCAAGAAGAGATACTTCATATCCTAAACATGCTATAGAGGAAATCCAATAAATTCTATGAGCTAAATCAAGCAAACAATGCTAAACAATTGGCCTCATCCATATCCCATAACAAAAGGGATGGTCATGTCTCCGAGGTGTAGGACAGTTAGTGACGGAGTGTGTTGTTAAGCCACTCCATGTTTAAAAGTCACCGGTTCGAAACCTGCGGGGAAAAAAAATCCAACCATGTTAAGGGTTGGTNGGCTCAGGCTGGGTGCGATCTGACATCAACCTACCCCTCAGCGGGCGGTCACTCCACCAGGACCTTTCTCTTTCTCAATGGCCCGAAGAGTCGATGCTCTCCCAACTCTCTCGGGAGTTGTTTACCCAGAGTCTCCTCGGCGGTATCCCCTTCGCTAGTCGGGTGATCGGGTCTCGCGATATCGCGAGGCTTGCAGCTCTGTCCTCGTGCAATCAAACGCCTAAAATCCGATCCCCGATGGTCAATAGTCAACCTCTGGGTATCGTCACTCGTGATGCCGAGCCCTTGTATTTCGAAACCCCGAGTACCGAGGTACCGATGCCATGTGTTACACTCCGCACAACCTCCGTGGGTCCCGTCGCAACTCGTAACTTCGCGGTCTCTCCGCGCTGCTTCAGACTTCGAAAACGCCGAAGTTCCGAGTCTCGAATCCTCGAGATCTCGGGCCACCTATCCCTCCGATGATCGACGGGTCTGATTAAATCGGGGAATCACGACTCGCAATTCCGACATGCATGCAACTCTGCACTCGTCACCCCGATGTGTCGATATGTAAATGACTCACGGCCTCCTCCGCGCGCCTGCGAGTTGGCTCCCTCACAGCTCCTTCAC
>JASDQU010588574.1:0-23520 GCA_032191745.1 Picea mariana
TCACTCTCTTACCTGACACTTCCATTCTTGAACGATGCCTTGTACACCTAGAGAGTCTTGATGAGAAGCATCGAGATGCTTCGACGTGTCAAGGTTCAATATGCTAAGTCTAGATGTCCTTGGTTGTATGCTGAGAGTGACTTCGTCCTCTTGTATGATCAATCCAAAGAACCGCTAGGGGCAGGGAATTTTAAAACCATGTGGAACGGGCCTTACATCGTGCAACGTGTGCTAGAAAAAGGAGCCTATGAGTTGCAAGATTACGAAGAGAATAAGTTGGACGAGCCCAAAAATGGGCTCTACTTGAAATGATACTATGCTTGAGCCCCACGATTAGGCGGAGCTCTTTATATACTAAGGTAATTTAGTGTATATATGTTTTTGTTTTTCATCTTCAGGTTGCTTATCGAGCTTTCACTTGGTTGATAGATGTCAATGGAGTCGTCAGTCTACTTAGGATTCATAGATGGGGCCAGTCGTCACATACGAAACTTGTCTTCTGCCGCTTGGGTGATTTATTCACCCGAAGGGGCTATTTCTATCTTCAGGAGGCATATGCCTAGGGCCATCCATGAACAATGTGGCCGAATATAGCATTGTTATAGAACTTTTACATGATTCTATGTCACATGGAATCTGTACATTAGAAGTTCATTTGGATTCCCAGTTAGTAGTGCGTCAGTTGAACGACTGTTACCGAACGACCATTACCGCATGCGTGATCCTTCTTCACTCCAACAATTCCTATGGGTACATATTTTATAACGACATTATGATTTTATTACATATTATCATATTATGTATCTGATGACTATGCTAAATATGTTTTAGATTAGCATTTGTCACATATTTAAAAGCAAACAAAACATCTAATCAAAGTACACATTGAAAAATATAAGTAAAGTCGAAGATCCCTTTTATATATTTCAAAAAATATGGTGTTTATAGTACAAAATGGGGCTAACACCCTCATATAAATATACATTCTATATCATAATATCCCACGACATCTACGCCTGTGGTGCCAGATGTGTGTCATGGTAGAAAACAACGACATTTTAAAGATGCCAAAAGAGTCGTACCACCTGTCGCTGCATGGGTTCAGGCAGATCCTCTACCTAAACCATGGGTATCCTATGTGTCAGACGTGACAAGTTTTCCTACACATTTTGTAACACCCTCTCGGCCTCTCCTCCCACCGCTTCGTCTCCCCAGTTCCTTCATCAATGTCAAGGGAAATGCTCTGGCCATCATGGAACCACATCTATGACACACAAATTTCTATTCAATAAGTGGCTGGTGGTGGAAGTGGCATGTCTGGATCTCCTCTGAAGTCAATCCCCTCATAGGGATAGTCATCGAGAGCGATGAACTGTCTTCACCACCAGTAGAAAAAATCCTCGTTGTAGGGTGTCGACACCCTACCTCCTCCCTGCCACCTCATCACCTTGGTCCACCATGCCATGGCTGGATTGCGAGGTCCTCTTGGGAGAGTCTCAACTCTAGGTCTCAAGCTTGGAACCCACTCGAAAAAGAAGCTACAAAAGATGGAGGCAAACATGTAATTTCTTTTACCCCCTTGTTTACACTTTGTTAACTGGCCCTTCATATTGGATAGTAGTTAGGTGCACCAATTGTACATCGTGGGTCTCGCACACTGCACTTCATAAAACATGAGTGACCTCGATGCCTGGTGGAACAAAGTAGAACCTGTGATCTTGGTTAAAACTAGGACAATGATCTTAAAACTGAGGTTTTTTATTTCCTAGATGAGGACTTGACTCATTACCTTAGGGGTCCCAGGTACATAATGGGCGTCGATATATTGTTCTATCTTCATCCTGCTTCCTGGCCCCCCATGATTTGAGGTTCACAAACTCCCCCCGATGCGATAAATCGGTCAGAAAATAGATGTTGTCCACTTCAATTCTCAATGGTTTCCCATCGAGATTGAATCTCTCGCTATCAGGGTCCCAGTAACCCACCAACATCTCCAACAACCTCACCTGGGATCTCATCCCTTTGAGTGCCCAAAACTTATACAAAACACATCGCTTTAAGGCCATTTGGGCCCCTACATCTCAATCTATAGTGACATCAACTTCTTTGTGTTCCCTTTCTTGCCATTCAAGCAACATCCTATTAAAAACAAACACAATTTTGAGTTAGAACCCTCTCTTTTGGTCATTTGCGTGCTTGTACGGGGCTTACTATGCACACAGTCATGTATAGGGCTCAATATATGCATCCTATTGCACATATTCAAGATCCAAGCACCCGTTAGAGAAAAAAAGAATCAAATGCACATAGTCAAAGGTTTTGAGGATCAAAGTGACACATACCATGATACCTGGACTCATTACCTCATGGAGAAAGATCCATTTATGCTATAGTACTAGGTCAAGGTGATGGATGATGTTGTTTCTGACAAAGTGGAGGTGTTGAAGAATTAAAATATGGGCCCTATAAGGCCATGCTCAAGTCGATCTGGCTCTCGGTACTCCATTTCTAGGACCTATGGGCCATGAGACATAATATCCTTAGTTATCCCTAAACTGGGGGATAACATCTAGCTCCAACTCGGGGACATGTGCTCGCCATAAAGAGCATGAGAACCTCAACATCTCTGTCATAACTTGTGACTTGCTTGATCTCAACATACAGTTGTTAGCAGTCATTTGGGGTGGTGATATCACCCAATCTCATACATTTCAAAATGAAAGTTATCATATATACAAGTGTGAGAGAAAAACTATTCTAGCATGAAATGAAAATGGTATGTACAATGAATGAAAATTCCTACTTACCTGTTGGATGAATAGTAGGTGTAGTCAAATGACCAGTGAAACCATCCTCGAAATGTCTCACAATACCAGCGTTTATGCTTCATCATAAACCAAAACAATTATAAGTTAAGCAAAAAAATAACATGGGTTAGAGAGTGTATCATATCATCGGAAACCATAAAGTTTAGCTCATGGAGGCGGGTGGGAGGGATAAAATCATGCCAAGTCATTCTCTGAGGAAAGTGCTCAATCCACTTTAGGAAGGGATCGTGAAAAGTCAAAGGTTTAGAAAACTGAATCAAAAGGTATGAAAGCTGGCTACCTAGGATGTCCTCATAATATGAAATCTGGGAAAGGATTGAAAAGGATATAGAAGATGACCAACAAATTCTCAAGGGAAGGTTAAAAGGTTTATATGACAGACCTTTTCTTGGAGTATTCAAACTACCCTTGAACTCTATGGTTTTCCATATAGGAAACTCATCCCCTTCTTCCCATAGAATGAGGGGCAACCCCCTCTTGGGTCAATACACCCTAAAATCCCAAGAGATAAGGAAATGGAGGGGAATAATGATGGAAAGTGGTAAGTATTGTTGGGAATGGTATGATGGATCTTTAAGGGAGTTCCTATAGAAAGCCTATCCACAAGGAAAACCACTTATTAGGACACAATGTCAACCACCAAGGTGAAGCAGGTCAAAAGGAATAATGTCCAAGCATATATCATGAAATCTAGAAAAATCTAAGATACGACATACTCAACTGTCCTAAATATTGAAATGATGCTCACCATAATACTAACTTGTACCTCATGGAGCAAGGTCCACAACCTTCCGAAAGCCATCTGGTGTGGTGGATGCCATCTGCAAATCTGTGACCATCTATGGTGGTGAGTGGGTTTTCCATCCATGCAAAGGGTATTGTTGGTCATGTAGTCTCTCGACACTCTATATTTTCAACTTGAGGGCCTCGAGACATAATATCCTTAGTTATCCACAAAATGGGGATAATAGGGAACATTTGAGAATCCCATAATCATCAAATCCTCAATACTTTATTAATGCAATCCTCCTTACCCCTATGTTTAATTTCTATAGAAAACAAAGAAACATTGAAAATTGAGTGTTGGTAGGTTGACTTATCCATTACTTATGAGATTAGAACAAACCCGAGCATATCATTAGGTTTAAATTCATTCTAGTTCTGATTGGTATATGTACTTTTCATGGTGCTTTGCATAGGGATGTTGTCATTATGTCTGGACCATTAAATGTCTTCCTTCTTTCCAAACCATTTTGAAATATTTCAAGTACAAGTGACAATTTCATTATCTCCTTTATAAACATCACAATCATAGTCAACATCACTGGCAACTTCTAAAACCATCTCTACATAACATTTCTCAAGTGCATACTCGTGACTTTTAGCCTTCCCTATGTTGGTACATACATCAACGACTACAACAACATCTAGTTTGCATACATTCTAATCAATAGCTTGTTGCCATCCTTATACACACTTGCAAACATGAGCTAATTCTTGCTCACTTAGTGTGTCCTCGGAGGCACAATGCCTAGGTTCAAAATCCACACCGTCACTTTGACTTGAACCTCTTAAGTCTAGGTTAACTCCTAGGCAAGCCAAGGGGGGTAGACCCTAGTTACTAGTTGAGATTTAGAGTTTAATGTTATAGGAGTTGGTTTTAATTATTTAAAAGATCAGGGGGAATCTAGCCTATGATGTTAAAAAGAAAATGCAGGGTGCAACAATTAAGTATGAACAATCAGACCTTTCCTAGGACAACTAAGACTAGTGCCTAAGATTGGGCATGGGATCAACTAAGTTAAGGGGAGATTCGTTACAAGATAGTTAAAAGTTTTAAAATGTTACAAAAAGATAGATACAACTAGACACAAATATATAGAAAGAATATCTAATATTACAATAGATAGATATAATGATTACAATAAAGAATATCTAAGATTGCAACAAGGCTAAACTAGATACACTAAATACAAGATATTAAGCAAATGCCTAAAAAGTTGCCTGCATGTGCAGTAAATAAAGATACTCAATATGAAATAACCATCAACACATCAAGTCAAGCATGATCACAATATATATTACTATATTGGATTGCTTATCAATGGCATAAAGACGAAAATCACTCAAGACCCAGTCAAAAGAGTGCCTCCAGGTGGATGCACAACTCCTTGAAGGATCACACCACAAACATAGGAACAATGATTAAGATGAAAATATTGAAAATTAAAGTGTTCCAGATGGTATATGTAAACACTTAGATAATTATTCCACAACACATAAAATGACTTGCATGTAAAATAAATATAATGTTGTAGACCAAGGATTAAATTAGGTGGTTAAGTGAGATTTATTTTAATCATGTCTAAGTGTCAACCCAATACTTTCCTCCCCCAATTACCAAGTGACTATTGGGTGCTCAATAAGTTAGGCAATGAGGCCCACCCTAGCTCCACAAGTCATTCTTAAGATCAGAGTACTCCTGGAAAGGATGTCGCGCGCCACGAGACCATCCCCTGCCTAGCTCCTTCTGTTTCCTTCCTCCAAACCCGTTTTAAATGGAGAAGATGGTTGGTAATGGTGTCGTATTAAGTCTAATAAATTAATTATTAAACCTATGAGTTAAGTGTTGAAGTGTGTTTGAGTGCTTGTATCTTTCTCAAAGTGTTGAAGCTAAAAATGAACCTTGTGAAGGTTGAAGTCGTTAAACAATGAGATTGCAAGTTAAGTTCTTAAATTATGAGGTTATTGCATGTGAACTGTGAAGAACTAAAAATACTTGCAAAATTGAAAATTTATTTAAGCCATCATAATATCAGTGTTTGCATGCATGTATATAAGACAGATATTTGTGCCTCTGTTTTCTCTCATTCCCTATGCAGATTGTCTTTTCTATGTCTGGTACCTAGTTTCAACTACACCTAGTACCTAGACCCTTTTCCTTATGCTTTTACTGAGAGTTGCGAGGCAGCTGGTTGTCATAGTAAAACTTTAGTCAGCTCCCATTCACTAATCCTTCCTTCCATTCTCCATTCAAAGTCTTCAACTGTGCAGGTCCTCCTTTTGTAACATAGGCAATCTCATATGTCCTGAGCCATTGCATTCTGAACTTCCTAGGGTGTTTAATGAACTAGTACTAGATGATATACAAGTACTAGATCACCTTATTTAAATGCCTTCTTCTTGATGTGCTTGTCATAATAGGCCTTCTCTCTTTCCTTTTGTACCTACTGATGGAATAAATTTGTCTTCTTCTAGTTCAACCAACTGGGAAAGCCTCTCTCGAACAATGCCAGTATCATCCATATCTATAAAGGCATCAATTCTTAGGCTTGGTACCAAATATTCCATTGGGACAATGGCTTCGAGACCATGCACCAGCTTAAAAGGGGTATGCATTATTAGTTTCTTGCAAGTGGTTCTATAGGCCCACAATACTGTTGGTACTCTTAAATCCCAGTCATCCCTGTTCACACTACAAATCTTCATTAGCATTGTCTCCAAGATCTTGTTGAATGCTTCCACTATCCCATTTTCTTGGGGATGGTAAGGCATGCTCTTCTGATGGTGGATTGCAAATTCCTCAGTCAGGGCTTCAACTGTTTTATTTATGAAATGTGTGCCTTGATCGCTCATGAGGATCTTTGTGCATCCAAATCTAGTTATGATGCCATCAAATATGAAGAGTCAGTTGTAGTTGCACTACAATCCTTAACTTCTCTTGCTTCGACCCATCTAGTCAAGCACTCTATCATAGTAATTATGTACCTTTCTCCTGTGCGCTTCCCTGGTGGGTTTATAGGTCCCACAAAGTCAATAGCCCATTTCTCAAATGCTTGTAGGGTCAATTGTGGTGCTAATGGAATTTCATCTCTTCTGGATGGTTTCCCAACTCTTTGGCATACATCGCAGGCTTTATAATAGTCTGTGGCATCTTTGTGTAAGGTAGGCCACCAAAGGCCAGCTCTAAGAACCTTCTGCGCAATTTCTTTCCCTGCGTAATGTCCTCATGTGATGCCTCCATGAGCTTCTATGAGGATCAATGGTCTCTTCTCCTTTATAACACACCTTCTCAATATCTCATCAAGTCCTATCTTGTATAGATGTCCAACTATAATTGAAAATTCAGTAGTGCTCACTACTAGTTGTTTCTTCTAGGGAATTGTATACACACTAGGTGCCCTTCCTCTTGACAATAACTAGACTATCTATGCAAAGTGGTCATCAACATTTATAATGGTCAGTAACTATGCATCCAACAATGTATCCTCCAAATTGGTCGGCTCTTCCCCATGTTCCAACCTTGACAAGTGGTCATGAGCTTTGTTCATCCTTCCTATCTTAACTATGATCTCAAAGTCGTATTATTGAAATAGCAGAAGGCATATGCATATTCTTCCCCCCAACACTGGCTTGTTGACTAGGTATTTCAACGCGGAGTGATCAGTAAACATTTTAAAGTGTCCTCCCAACAAGTAGTGGAGAAATTTCTGTAGCGCATACACCATGGCTAATCCTTCTCTCTCAGTGGTGGTGTAATTAATCTCAGTTCTTGATAGCTTCCTGCTAGAAAATGATAACAGGTGGTCAATATCTTTGTCACCAGGTTGTGCTAACAAAGCTCTGAATGTAATGGAAGATGCATCCACATGCACATGAAATTCCTTGCTCCAATTTCGAAAAACCAAAATGGGTGCAGTAACCATGTTTTGTTTTAGTGTGTTGAAGCTTTGCTGGCATTCTTTTATCCAACTAAACTGATAGTCTTTCCTCAAAATATTCTCCATAGGTGTTGGAATCTAGGAATATCCTTTAATGAACTTCCTGTAAAATCCATTATGTCCCAGCGCAGTGCACAACTATTTGACTGAAGTAGAAGGGATTAAATAAACTATAATATCAATTTTAGATGAATCTACCAACAATCCCTGCTTGCATGCAATATGACCTAACAACACTCCAATTGGTGAAAATAAGATGCACTTCTTCAGATTCAAGGCAATGTGTCACTACCTGCATTTGTCTAACATTAACCTTAGACATTCAATATGATTTTTCAATAAACTAAAAACAATCCAATCATCAAAATATGCTTCTAAACATTTATGCATAAATTCCTTGAATGCTTCGACCACCACCCTAGAAAATATGGTTGGGGCATTCTTCAATCCAAATGACATCACTGTATATTGGTAGGATCAACATTATTTTGCAAACGTGGTCTTATGGTGATCTTCCTTGGCAATCCAGATCTGATGGTATCCTGAAAATCCATTTGTAAAAGAATATACCTCTCGGACTCCCACATTATATAACACTTCATCGTTGAATGGTGTAGGGAATGGATCATCCAAACATGCATCATTCATCTTCCTTATATCTACAAAGATCTTGATCTCTCCTATCTTCTTGTCTTGCACCACCATAGGTCTAATCCACTCTTACTCTTCGACATGTTTTATAATACCTACTTCCAACATTCTATCGAGCTTAATCTTAACTTTATCCTTATACTTAGGGTTCCATCTGTAGGGTCTCTGTTTGATTGGTCTTGCATCTAGTTTCAAAGGGATCCTCATCTCTCCCATAGGCCCTTTAATTCCCTTCATATCAGTGAAATTGGTTGGAAGCAAGTCCTAATATTCATGCAGTAACTCTGTTGTTTTTTCAATAGTAGAAACATCCCAATAATCTCCAACATTTGCAAGCTTCAGTGTTTTATCTGTTCCAATATTGATCTTCTTAATCTTGATCGGCTTTCCAGTGAATGGTAGCTCAACTTCTGGTCCTTCCCCATATCTTTGGCCTTTTTTTTCGATAATGTTCACCTTCCTATGATCATTGTCTTCATCAGCATTGATGTTGTAACAACATTGCATTTTCTAGAAAGGCGTAGTCCATTCGTCCTCTTATTGTTCTAAAGGGGAGCTAGAGGCCTCCTCGAATACTTTTTGTCTTACAATCTGTAATGCTTGATCTACTGAAGGATATTGACTATCAAATAAGAAGGTGGTTACAAATTTCTGAGTCATACCTTCACAATCTGTAGTGATGATGCACAACTCCACTTGAAGGTACCAGTTGATAGGGGTTGTGTCTAGTGTGTTAATGAATTTGTGAGCCAACTTCTCTTGAGGAATGGTTCTCTAGGCTTCCTCACAACTTTGCACATGGTCCTTTGGGCAGCTTCGACCATGTAGCGAACTTCGTAGCCTTCTACTTGTGTTGAGAACCGTGTGGTCATCACGGTACGACATTGTACCCATTCTATAATGATATTTTTGTGTGTTCCCCACCATATTTCTGGTGTTTCTATCAAGGCCTCATCCATTGCCAACAATCTTTGTTGTTTAGGTACACTTGCATAGAATTCCGACAAGAAGGTTTCTAAAGGATTCAAACCATCAAAAGTGGGCAAGTTACTTACTGTTGTGCCGATCCAACGAACTTCTCTGGTTAATATAGCACATATCCTTGTAGACACTTCATACATCTTGTTCTACCAATTCTCCATTGCTTCTTTTGAATCTGGTGAGCATGCAATGTCACTTCGCCAACTGAGGTTTCCATCGGTCATAGGATTAATGTAATCATGTTGTCTGGCTGTTAATTTGTATATGTTTTCCAGTTCATATGCGCGGTCTTATTCTCTTATAGGTTTTATGTATCATTGACCTTCATATGGATCCAAAGGTGAAATGACCCTAAGACCATCTCTTTCAAAATTCATTTGTCTTTTCTTTAAATCAGCCACAGTGGAATTATTGAAAGACCAATCAATTCCTAACAGTGCAGGGTAAGGGAAATAGTCATCAACTATCTCAATTACCTCAAAATATACAAATGTTCTTACTCCATAGATGTCCACAAGGACATGTTCCAATATTCCAAAGGGGCTTACTCCCTATTGATTAGCCATCATAAGTCTAATAGGGGAGTATATCAACTTTGGTTCTCCCATCAGTGCCTAGGTATTCTTCGTCATGACATTGACCTTCGACCCTAAGTCAAGGACCAAAAAATCTATATCATATTCTCCTATTTGAGCATTCAAGTGTAATTCCTTATTTGTCCTTCTCTTTTTAGCTATTTGATGTACTACCCTATTCAGTAAGGGATGTATCTTTCCTAGTTCATAAATTTTGATTAAATTTTGTATCTCTTGTACAATGCTCTCATCCACAAGGTTCAACATATATCAGTTGCACTTGCGGGTTCTTCTGAGGTCCTTGTCTTTCTTGAAGCTTAGCTAGCAGCATAGGACAATCTTCTATAATGTGTTCGAAGGAACTACAGTAGTTGCAAGTAGTGCAAGGGTTATGAAAGTCCCTTGCTAGGTGTCCTGGTTGTGCGCAGTTGTAACAGATGATCTATCCTCAGCCTCGACCCATACCTCCTCCTCCTCCTCATCCTCTGAATCCACCATGAGGATTGAAGTTTCCTCTCACAGGGGAGTTATACTACATAGTGTTTCCTTCTTGTTGTACTTCGCCTTGAATTTTTTATATGTCTCTTGACCTTTTGTGCATGAGGTCATAAGCCCTACAATATCTATCATCATGCCCCATGAACTTACGTAATGTGAAATACAAATTTATGGGTGTCTGAACATATTTTTGCATGTAATATCACTCACCAGGGCAATGTCTATTTCTGCATTCCTTGCACCAGGGTAGGGTGAATTGCTTAAAAGGGCTCGGAGCTCCAGAGGCCAAGTATTCATGAAATAAGGGGAAGTTTCCCTTGTCATGGCCTTTTTATTTGCATATGACACACCATATGTCTTCTCTTTTATCCTTTCCCTTGTCTTTCTTCATATCTTCGGCTTGTAGAGACAAACTAGTTAGTTGACTCAATATTTGACTCATACCTGAGCTAGATTCTCCCATGGGAGCTGACTCTAACTTCATGGTGATTTCCAGTGCCTCAACCTGTGGAGCAATATTCTGTTGCATTAGAGGAACTCTGATGTTTGGTAAGAGGGAAGTAATGAACCATTCTTTCTTCTACTCATTTGGGATCTGAAAAGTCAATCGGCTAGCCAAGGTCTTGAATCTCTGATCGAATTCCGAAATAGGTTTAGCTATCTTCTGCTTGATCTCTTTCATCTCTTTAATACATTGTGATTCTGATTTTGGTTTCTTGAACTCTACAATCAATTCATTCTTGATCACATTCAACATCTTATGCTTTGCAAGTCCTTGGACAAGCTTCATGTACCAGCTCAGTGCATGATCCCTCAGGGTAATGATGAACTAAGTTCTTTTAACAGCTTCATCGGTGACATTTTTAATATTCCATATGACTTCACATAGGAACCAGTGTTGATGAGGATCTTTAGATCCATATCCCCTAAAAATAGCAAGCCTTATCTCATCTGCCATAGAACTTCCTAGGGTTCCTGACTAAGTATGTTGTCAACTACTAGTGACAGTTCTCTGAATGCTCTGGTGGCTTGTATTACTTTGATTTCTTAATGCTACTGAATCAACATGAGGGATAATAATACTTACTTCAACAGTATATGCAGTTCCTAAGTCTTTTGGCTCTTCTCGGCGAGGCTCTTTAGTTTTTCCTTTCTTCTCCCTAATGGGTTCTGAGTGCTCTTCGTCTGTCATATTTGCCTCTTGTCCTTTGTAGAAACCCTCATCCCCGTAGTTCTTCTTAAATAGGTTTTCAACATGAAATTCTCTGAACTCTCTCCCACTACGTGTATGTCCAGGCTCTGTGTTGTTGTCGTTGTCCGAATTCCTAAAGATTATCTTTTCCAGATCCAACCAATCTACTGTGTCTTCAAGAAGTTCTTCTCATGTAATAACATCTTGATCCTCAACCTCTGAAAATGTAAAAAATTTCCTCTGGGTCCTTGAAGAAATATATCTTGGCTTGGCTATACGACTCTACTCTATCAACAAGAAACTTGGTGATGTACCCTCCAATGGTGCTATCAAACCAGTGATCTACTTCTCTTGAGATAGTGTTATCAACTCTCTTGACCTTTTTGATTAGCGCTGACTTCCAGACCACATGTGGCCTAGATCTGACCTCAAACTTTGTATCTTCTAACCTAGCTAACCACTTGTATAGCTCCTGATGGATTCCTCCAAAGAAAATCTCATGTTTATCAGTAAAGATATATCTTCCTAACCAATCCTTTGTACTAAGATTAGTTTTCCTATTCTAGGCTTCAGCAAAGTCCTTTTCTTGATCCTCTATCCAATTCTAAATCTTTGTATTTGATGGGAACCACCTTGACATTCCCTCAAGAATATTAATGTCCTGGAACATAACCATTAGTTGGCATAGGGGAAGACCCAGGGTTCGGCTCCAAGAGCGCACCAACAAGTCCTAACTATTGGCCCTTTTGGAAACACCTACAAAGAAGATATAGTCTTACTCGAAGAAGCTATGGGGGGGTTGCAGGATGGAGATGTCTACAACCAAGAGGAATACCAAGTGGATCTAGTACTAGAACGAAACAACATTTATATATATTTTACTAGTTTAATTCTACTCTGCACAACTATCTATCAGATCTAACACAGTAATGAAATAAAAATATATCAAAGGGAAAATATCATAGCATCAATCACACACAACACAAGGTATACATGGTTCACCCTCTCTCTAGGGATACGTCTATAGAACTGTGCTTTAACTCTAATCCGCACAACTATCTATCAGATCTAACACAATAATGAAATAAGAATATATCAAAGGGAAAATATCATAGCATCAATCACACACAACACAAGGTATATGTGGTTCACCCTCTCTCTAGGGATACATCCACAAAACTGTGCTTTATAATATATTAAGGTGAAGCATACAGTTCTTGTCTGTGCTTTCAGCTAGAAGATCTTCTTTCTCCTCCTCTCTATCTCTCCCCTCTCTGCACACCCAACTGGAGGGTTGATCTTCACACCTAGCTAAAGATCTTACAGTACAAAAGGCTCTCATACTCAACACTTCTCCCTCATATAATATTACTCACTTGATCACACAATGACAAAGACAACCACAATAATCATAACACCACCTTGACACCAACCCATCCCTGGTCCTTTAGACCTCTAGTTATACATTACAATCCCTCACCAACATCCTTAGTCTGAAACCTAGGTGTCAAAACCCTAGATACCAAAAACCTAGGTGTCTAGAAACCTAGGTCAACTTGACCTGCATTTTTAGGGCTTCGCTAACCTATCTTTCCTTCCTTCTTGCGCGGTGCTCCAAAGCATCCAACAATGTCTTTTTCCACTTGTTGAGTTGTCCACAATCCTCCTTCCTTCTTGATATGTCATCCTCGATCTCCTCATCCATTTTACTTCACTCCATATTTTCTTCTCTTTTGCTCACTTCGACCCAATAGCAGTCATTGTGTCTTCTACGTAGTTCTCATTTTTCCTTTTCTTCCTTAATCTTCGCTTACTTTCATAACCAAGGGCCAATAAAGATACTCTTCCATTTATCTCAAGCATGGGTAAAGGTTGCAACAGTCTCGTTGAATGGGTGTGCTCATCCTTATTCTCTTGATAAGTAGTACACTCCTTGATGTGACTCATCACATCCTCCTTGAGGCCCTTCCATGACAACCTTTGCCTTACCTGCCTATAAGTCTTGCCAATCCCTTGGTGACCTGCCACTGGTGAATCATGACAAGCATATAGTATCTTGGCCTTGAAGGTTGATTCAGGAACCAAAAATATTCATCCCTTGTAGTAGATGATGCCCTCTATGAACTTGAAATTATCATCTTGTACCCATCCATCTATCACCTGACAAGCGAACTGATTTTTTCAGTATTCCATCACAAGTTGGTTCTCTCAATAAACTAATACATATGTCATGGCATAGACTAATGGCCTCCTAGATAATGCATCTTCCACTACATTATTTTTCCCTTTGATGAATTCAATGTCAAATTCATAGGCATGTATCTTACTGACCCACTTCTGTTGTCTTTTCTCTCTACTCCAAAAAGAACTTAAGGCTATTGTGATATGATTTTACCATAAATCTAGCACTGACTAAGTATTGCCAAAATTTGGCCAAGGCGTGCATGGTAGCCAAAATCTCTTTGTCATAGATAGTGTAAAGTAACTTAGGACCCCTAAGCATTTGGCTCTCATAGGAAAGAGGGTGCCTATTCTGCATCAATACGACCATAATGCCTTCTCTAGAGGCATCACACTCCAAGGTGAAAGGTTGACCAAAATATGGTAGTGCCAACATAAGGCATGTGCTCATTACTTTCTTCATTCTGTCGAAGGTGGCTTGGGGCTCTTCACTCCATATGAAGGCTCCTTTCTTTGTTATAATGGTCAAGGGTGCACACAATTGGGATAACCCTTTGACAAATCTCTTGTAATAGCTGTATATGCCCAGAAATCCCCTCAACTCTGTAAGGGTTTTGGGTGTGGGCCATTTAACTATGGCCTGAATTTTCTCCTCATGTACCTGTACTCTTTTAACCCCAATAATATGTCCCAAGTAGAGGACCTCTATCATTCCAAATTCACATTTGTACTCCTTGTAATACAATGATTGATCCTCCATGATAGTCAATATCTGCTCCACATGCTAAAGGTGTTCCTCCCACATCTTGTTATATATTAACAAGTCATCAAAGAAAACAAGAAGATGCTTCCTTAACTATTTGTTGAAGACATGGTTCATACATGATTGGAGTCCAAATTCACATTTGGAATCCTTGGAATACAGTGATTGGTCCTCCATGATATTCAATATCTTCTCCAGATGCTAAAGGTGTTCCTCCCACATCTTGCTATATATTAGCAAGTCATCAAAGAAAACAAGAAGATGCTTCCTTAACTGTTTGTTGAAGACGTGGATCATACATGATTGGATTGTGGCGAGGGCATTGGTTAAGCCAAATGGCATCAATAATAACTCATAGTGTCCGTAGTGACACCTGGAATCGTTTTTTGGGATATCCTCCTCCCTCATCTTGATTTGATGGTAGCCAGAGTGCAGGTCAATTTTGGTGAAATAGACAGCCCCATGAAGCTCGTCTAGTAACTCGTCAATCATTGGTATGGGATACTTGTTTTTGATTTTTTTCTTGTTTAGTTTCCTGAATTCAATGCACATGCACATGGTTACATCATTCTTCTTGACCAACACCACTTAAGAAGCAAAAGGGCTAGAACTTGGCCTAATGTGCCCCATATCCAAGACCTCTTTGATCGCCTTCTCTATTTCATCCTTGTGCTTATTTGGGTGTCTGTAAGGCATGGTGATGACTGGTTTTTCTCCTTCCTCTAACTCAATGATATGTGCAAATCCCCTGTCAGGTGGCACACCTAGTGGAATAGGTCCAAACACCTTACTATGTTTGTCAATGATCCTGTGAATCTCTGGTGCATAGTGAATCTTCCCTGTTTTGTGCAATGATCTTCATCTAGATCCAAAGTTGCAATGACCCTAAGGCCATATCTTTCAAAAGTCATTTGTATTTTCTTTAAATCAACCACAGTGGAATTATTGAAAGACCAATCAATTCCTAACAGCGTAGGGTAAGGCAGTTGTCATCAACTATCTCAATTACCTAAAAATATGCAAATGTTCTTACTTCGTCGATGTCCACAGGGACATGTTCCAATATTCCAAAGGGGCTTACTGCCTACTCATTAGCCATCCTAAGCCTGATAGGGGAGTAGATCAACTTCATTTTTCCTATCAGTGCCCAGGTTTGCTTTGTCATGACATTGACCTCTGACCCTAAGTCGAGGAACACATAATCTATATCATATTGTCCTATTTGAGCATTCAAGTGTAATTACTTATTTGTCATTCTCTTTTTAGTGATTTGATGTACTTCCCTATTCAGTAAGGGATCTATATTTCCTAGCTCATACTTTCTGATCAAATTTTGTAGCTCTTGTAGAACACTCTCATCCTGAATCAAATTGATACAAGTATGTAAAAATTCCATGAGCTTGCTTACCTCTTTTCCTTTCTTTGGTGAAGAAGACTGATTGAATTCCATCGGCATCCAATATTCTCTTAATTTTGGCCATGTCTTTGATGAAGAACCTTGGTTTTATTTGAACTCATTTCTTCCCTCCTCAAATATTTTTCTTTCTTTCTTTGCATCAAAGGTTTGGGTCTTCTCTATATCTTTCCTGACTCCTGAGTCTTTTGTAATCTTTCCTTGGGTCAGTCTGTCTTCTCCTGCGACAACGCCTCCTCTAGTGATAAAAATTACTATAGGGTCTTCTCCATGAGGTTCAACATATATAAGTTGCACTTGTGGGTTCTGCTGAGGTCCTCATCTTTCCTGAATCTTAGCTAGTAGCACAGGACAATATTCTATAATGTGTTCGAATGAAATACAGTAGATGCAAGTAGTGCAAGGGTTTTGACAGTCCCTTACTAGGTGTCCTAGTTGTGCACAATTGTAACAAATGATATATCCTTGGCCTCGACCCATAGCTCCTCCTCTTCCTCATCCTATGAATCCACCACAAGGATTGAAGTTTCCTCTCCCAAAGGAGTTATATTGCGTAGTCTTTCCTTCTTGTTGTACTTCACCTTGAATTTTGTATATGTTTGTTGACATTTTGTGCATGAGTTCATAAGCCCTACAATCTCTATCATCATGCCCCATGGACTTACATAACATGCAATACAAATTTGTTGGTGTCTGAACATATTTTTTCATGTAATAGCACTCACTAGGGCAATGTCTATTTCTGCATTCCTCGCACCAGGGTAGGGTGACTTGCTTTAAAGGGATCGAAGCTCCAGAGGCCAAGTATTCATGAAATAAGGGGAAATGTTCCTTATCATGGCCTTATGATTTGCATATGACACACCATATGTCTTCTCTTTTACCCTTTCTCTTGTCTTTCTTCATATCTTCGACATGTAGAGACAAACTAGTTATTTGAATCAATATTTGACTCATACCTGAGCTGGATTCTCCCATAGGGGTTGAATCTAACTTCATGTCGATTTCCAATGCCTTAGCTTGTGAAGTGATCTTCTGTTGCATCAGATGAAATCTGATGTGTGGTAAGAGGGAAGCAATGAACCATTATTTGTTGTACTCATCTGGGATATAAAAAGTCAATCGACCAGTCAAGGTCTTGAATCTCTGATCAAATTCCCAAACAAGTTTATCTACCTTCTGCTTGATTTCTTTCAGTTCTGTAATACATTGTGATTCTAATTTGGGTTTCTTGAACTCTATAATCAATGCATTCTTGATCACATTCAATGGCTTAGGCTGTGCAATTCCTTTGACAAGCTTCATGTACCATCTTAATGTGTGATCCCTTATGGTTGTGCTAAACTAAGTTCTTTTAACAGCTTCATCGGTGAAATTTTTAATATTCCATACAATAACACATAGGAACCAGTGTTGATCAAGATCTTCAGATCCATCTCCCCTAAAAATAGGTAGCCTCATCTCATCTACCATAGATCTTCCTAGGGTTTCTGACTGAGTATGTGGTGGACTACTAGTGACAGTTCTTTGAACACTCTGGTGGCTTGGATTACTCTAATTGCTTAATGCTACTGAATCAATAGGAGGGATAATAGTACTTACTTCAATATTTTGTGTAGTTCCTAAGGCTTCTAGCTCTTCTTGGTGAGGCTCTTCATCTTTCGCTTCCTTCTCCCTAACAGGTTTTGAGTGTTCTTCATTCGTCAGATCTACCTCTTCTCCACTATAGAAACCCTCGTCCCCGTAGTTCTTCTTAAATAGGTTCGCAAGATGAACTTCTTTGAATGATCTGACACTGCATCTATGTCCAAACTCTATGTTTCTATCACTGTACGAATTCCTGAACATTATTTTTTCCATATATGACCAATCTATTGTATCTTCAAGATGTTCTTCTCATGTAATAGAATCTTGATCCTCAACCTCAAAAAATGTAAAAATTTTCCTCTAGGTCCCTTTAAGAAATATCTTTTGGCTTAGATATATGACTCTACTCTGTCGACAACAAACTTAATGATGTACCCTCTAATGGTGCTATCAAACCAATGATCTACTGCTCTTGACATAGTGTTATCAACTCTCTTGACCTTCTTGATTAGCGTCGACATCCAGACCACAAGTGGCCTAGATCTGACCTCAAACTGGGTATCTGATAACCTAGCTAACTACTCGTATAGCTCCTGATGGATTTTTCCAAAGAAAATCTCATGTATATCGATAAATATATATCTTCCTAACCAATCCTCTGTATTAAGATTAGGGTTCTTGTTTTGGGCTTCATCGAAGTTCTTTTCTTGATCCTTTATCCACTTATCAATCTCTGTCATTGATGGGAACCACCTTGACATTCTCTCAAGAAGATTCCTGTCCCGACAACAGAGCCATTTGTTGGCATAGGGGCAGACCTATCGTTCGGATCCAAGAGCGCACCAATAAGCCTAACTACTGGCCCTTTTGGAAACATTTTCAAAGTAGATGTAGTCTCACCCGAAGAAGCTATGGGGGGGTTGCAGGACAGAGATGTCTACAACCAAGGGGAATACCAAGTGGATCTACTACTAGAATGACACAACATTTATATATCTCTTACCAGTTTAACTCTAATCTGCACAACTATTTATCAGATATAACATAGTAATGCAATAAAAATATATCAAAGGGAAAATAGCATAGCATCAATCACACACAAAACAATGTATACATGGTTGAACCTCTCTCTAGGGATACTTTCATAGAACTGTGTTTTATAATATATTGAGGTGAAGCATACAGTTCTTGTCTACACTCTTAGCTAGCATATTAGCTTTCTCCTCCTCTCTATCTATCCCCTCACTGCGAACCCAGTTGCAGGGTTGATATTCACACCCAACTGAAGATCTTACAATACAATAGGCTCTCATACTCAACACTTCTCCCTCACATAATATTGCTTACTAGATCAAATAATGACAAAGACAACCAAAACAATCATAACACCACCTTGACACCAACCCATCCCAGGTCCTTTATAGCTCTATTTATACATTACAATCACTCACTGACATCCTTAGGCCAAAACCTAGGTGTCAAAACCCTAGATACCAAAAACCTAAGTGTCTAAAACCGTAGGTCAACTTGACCCACGTTTTCAGGGCTTCACCAACCTGTCTTTCCTTCATTCTTGCGCAGTGCTCCAAAGAATCCAATGGTGGATTTTTCCTCTTACCGAGTTGTCCATGTCCTTCTTCCTTGCTGATATACCATCCTCAATCTCCTCATCCCACAACTTGCTTCCTTTTACTTCGCTTTGTCTTTTCTTCTCTTTTTCTCACTTCGACCCAATAACAGTCACTGTGTCTTCTGTGCAGTTCACATTTTTCCTTTTCTTCCTTGATCTTTGCTTAATTTCATAACCAAGGGACAATAGAGATACTCTCCCATTTATGCTTGAGGATGGGTAAAGGTTGCAACAATCCTGCTGGATGAGTGTGCTCATCCTTATTCTCTTGACAAGGAGTACACTCCTTGATGTGACTCATCACATTCTCCTTGAGGCCCTTCCATGAGAACCTATCCTGTACATGCCTGTAAGTCTTGCCAATCCCTTGGTGCCCTACCACTGGTGAGTCATGACAAACCTGTAGTATCTTGGCCTTGAAGGTTGATTTAGGAACCAAAAATATTCGGCTCTTGTAGTAGATGATGCTCTCTATGACCCTGAAGTTATCATCCTGTACCCGTCCATCTATCACCTGAAAAGTGAACTGATTTTTTCAGTATTCCATCACAAGGTGGTCCTTCGAATCAACTAATACATATTCCATGGCATAGACTGATGGCCTCCTAGATAATGCATCTACCACTACGTTGTTTTTCCCTTTGATGAATTCAATGTCTAAGTCATAGGCATGTATCTTACTGACCCACTTCTGTTGTCTTTCGTCTCTGCTCCAAGAAGTACTTAAGGCTATTGTGATATGATTTTACCATAAATCTAGCACTGACTAAGTATTGCCATTTTTTGGCCAAGGCATGTATGATAGCCAAAACCTTTTTGTCGTAGATAGTGTAAAGTAACTTAGGACCCTTAAGATTTTGACTGTCATAGGAAAGAGGGTTCATATTCTGCATCAATATGGCCACAATGCCTTCTCTAGAGGCATCACACTCCTAGGTGAAAGGTTGGCTGAAATATGGTAGTACCAACACAAGGAACATGCTCATTACTTTCTTCATTCTGTTGAAGGTGGATTGGGCCTCTTAAATCCATATGAAGGTCCCTTTCTTTGTTAGATATGTCAAGGGTGCACACAATTGGGATAACCCTTTGATGAATCTATTGTAATAACTGCAGATGCCCAGAAATCCCCTCAACTTTGTAAGGGTTTTGGGCATGGGTCATTCAAATATGGCCTGGATTTTCTCTTGATGTACTTGTACTCCTTTAACCCTAATAATATGTCCCAAGTATAGGACCTCTATCATTCCAAATTCACATTTGGACTCCTTGGCATACAATGATTGATCCTCCATGATAGTCAATATATGTGAAGGTGTTCCTCCCATGTCTTTCTATAGATTAGCAAGTCATCAAAGAAAACATGAAGATGCTTTCTTAACTGTTTGTTAAAGACATGGTTCATACATGATTGGAACATGGTGAGGGCATTGGTTAAGAAAAATAACATCACTAAGAAATCATAGTGGTCGTAGTGACACCTAAAAGCAGTTTTTGGGATGTTCTCCTCCCTCATATTGATTTGATGGTAGCCAGAGTGTAGGTCAATTTTGGTGAAATAGATAGCCCCATGAAGCTCGTCTAGTAACTCATCAATCCTTGGTATGGGATATCTGTTTTTGATTTTTTTTTTGTTTAGTTCCCTGAATTCAATGCACATGCGCATGGTTCCATCATTCTTCTTGACCAACACCACTGAAGAGGCAAAAGGGGTGGAACTTGGCCTGATGTGCCCCATATCCAAGAGCTCTTTGATTGCCTTCTCTATTTCATCCTTGTACTTGTTTGGGTGTCTGTAAGGTGTGGTAATGACTGGATTTTCTCTTTCCTTTAACTCAATGATATGCACAAACCCCTGTTAGGTGGTACACCTGGTGGAATAGGTTCAAACACCCTACCATGTTTGTCAATGATCCCGTGAATCTTTGGTGCATAGTGAATCTTCCTCTTTTTGTCCACACATGCCAAAATATTGTGAAAGTAGCTCTCTATTATGTTGTACTTTCATGACCTATATCCCCCTCCTCTACAATTTTGGTGGTGATTGCCTCTATGTTCTGGATGTGGCCGAAATCCTCATCCTCTTCATTGTCTGATGTAACCTTTATGTAATGCACTTGGTCATGACCCATGCATTTGTGGGATGGGTTCCATGGCTCTTTGCATGTGTAGCATATTTTCTTTCTCCTTAGTTCCCTTCTAGTATTCTTGTCCATCCTACCTCTTCCCCTTTAAAACCCCCTTGGGTCACTCCCTCCTAGGTTCATCAGAGGTCTTTGGTCTCTTCCTCTAGTGTTAAGAGGTGGTCTAGGCACAAATTTCGGCTTTGCAGCTAGTCCTAGGTCTCTCATCCTTCAGATAGCATCCTACAAGTTGGAAGGCTTAAAATCCTTTACCCAACCCTTCAAGGGTTCCATCAAACCCTCAGTGAAGAGCATCATGATCCTAGACTATGACACATCATTTTTATTTTGAAGAAGGACACCCCTTTTATCTGGGATGAGCGAGCCCAAAAGTCATTCTATGCTTTGAAGAAAGCTTTGGTGTCGACACCTATTTTGAAGCCTCCAGACTATAGTAGAGATTACTTACTTTACATTGCCACATCTGAGGATATGATTGGTATGGTTCTAGTTTAGAAGGATGAAGAGCTCCAAAAGCATGTTATTTATTATCTTAGTCGTACTTTACTCAGTGTTGAACTCAACTACACTCACATCGAAAATCCAGCTTTGGTTGTTGTTCACGCAGTCTAACGTTTGCGTCATTACATATTAATTTGCAAGACTATGGTGGTTGTTGATGTCAATCCATTTCAATACATCCTTACCTGACATATCATAGGAGGGAAATATAATAAATGGATTTCCATTTTGTAGGAATTTGATCTCGATTTCGCTTCTGCTAAATCCAAGAAGTCCTTAATCTTTCCAGAGTTGATATCTGATTTCCCACGATTAGATGAGGATGTTATCCATGTCGATTCATTTGTGGACGAACACATATTTCGTGTCTCATCATCTGACCCCCCATATGGAGACATCGTGATCTATCTTAAGAATTTGAAGTTCCCTTAAAATCTCTCAAGAGATGATCAATGGTGTATCAGATACCAAGATAAGAAATATACTATTGTCGGTGACACTTTGTATCACCAAGGAATATATGGTATCTTGCGTCATTTCTTAACTCACGGAGAGGCCAAGTCTATCCTAAATGATTGCCACAATGGGGCTTGTGGTGTTCATTTATCTAGGCTTGCGACAACCCAAAGAAGTTTGCGAGCTGGTTATTTCTGCCCTACTATCTTTAAGGATTGTATTGAAGCGGTTAAGAAGTGTCACCCCTGTCACTCGAAAAATTCCCTCACATCCAGCCCCTCTTCACGTAGTTATTATCGACAGTCCCTTCACTGAGTGGGGGGTGGACTTCATTGATTCTATCTATCTTGTCTAATATTGTCCCATGGCACTCTATAGTCTTCTACTTTATGTGACCCATTCTTTTTGCATTGGGTACAATGGAGATTGGATCTATCATTATGGTTGTGTCTACCCCCTACCTCTGAAACTCTTTCTTCCACATTCTCATCCTCTTATTCTTCTTTCTCCTCTGGAAGAATCAGTTGGTTTAATATTGTATTTATAAGTAGGGCAAACAATTTCTCCAGTTGAATGAGCTAGCTTCTTTCCAGAGGCTTTCTCATGATCTACTTATTTCTTTACCAATTTTTGAAATGTCATGGATTTCATCTGATTACTTGCTTGTAGTGATTCAAGGTAGTGAGAGTATGTGGGGTAGAGGGAATTAATAAAGGCCATGAGAGGGAGATCAATATTCACTTTGGTGGTTTGAATGTCATGCATTATGGCTTTGATTTATGAAGCCAAAGTCATAGGGTCATTATTCTTCAACTCTAGGTTGAAGAGCTTCAACATTAGTTGTATGAGTTCAAGCTCAGAATGTGTGTCATATAACTCATTTAGTATTTTCAAGGTGCCATAGGAATCACTAATGGAAGTAATATGATGACTCACCTCTTCACTTACTGTCACTGAGATAACTGCATATGCTTTCTAGTCTTTGTCTTTTGATATTTCACATTCTTTGTCTTTGGTGGAAATGACTAGTTTTCTGCAAGGTATCCTACTCTTTGTCTTTAATATCGAGGCTTCTTCTTCATATTCCACTTCTTTTTATTCTTATTATGCATCATCATTAGTGGTTTTTCTGCTTTGAGGGACTTATTTTACTTCACGATTCCCTTTCCGCAATTCGTTGAAGATCAATGTACTCTCGATCTTCCTATACCATTCTCTATAGTTATCCTTTCCAGTTAGTACCACGTCGACAATGGAGAATAGAGAATGCATTGTATTATGTTGTATTCTCATGAATCAAGGTGTCACAATGAAAAAACAAGATAGTGAAACTGCACCAATAAAAATAAGACTGAAACCAAGAGACTTCTGTCACCTTTTAACATGAGTGTGGTCACA
>JASDQU010588574.1:30384-41179 GCA_032191745.1 Picea mariana
AGGGGTTTGCACAAAAGAAAGGTATATATTTTGATGAAATATTTTCTCCTGTTGTTAAAATGACTTCAATTAGGACTATTTTAAGTCTTGTGGTAGTAGAATATTTGCTTCTTGAACAGTTAGATGTAAAAACAACTTTTCTCCATGGGGATTTGGAAGAAGAGATTTATATGAAGCAGCCACATGGGTATGAGATCAAAGGGAAGGAGAATTTGGTATGTAGGTTGAAGAAGAGCTTGCATGGCCTAAATCAAGCTCCAAGGAAGTGGTATTTGAAGTTTGATAGGTTTATGACAGAACATGGTTATAATAGATGTCATTCTGATCACTGTGTTTATTTTAAAAGGCTAGAAAATGGAAGTTATATTATCTTGCTATCGTATGTAGATGACATGATTGTTGTAGGGTCTAATATGCAGGATATAAATGTTCTCAAGAATAAATTAGCTAATTCATATTCGATGAAGGATTTGGGTGCTGCAAAGAAAATCCTTGGTATGAGAATAACAAGAGACAGGAAAAATTGTAAATTGACATTGTCTCAGGGTGAGTACATAGAGAAGGTGTTGAAGAGGTTTAGAATGAAGAATGCAAAACTAATTAGTACACCTTTGGAAAACCATTTCAAATCAACTAAGGAAATGTGTCCCAAGACACATGAGGAGATAGAATACATGTCCAAGGTCCCTTATTCATCAGTAGTTGGAATCTTGATGTATGCAATGGTTTGCATAGGACCAGATATTCCACATGCAATGGGAGTTGTGAGTAGGTATATGAACAATCTAGGTAAAGAACATTGGGAGGAAGTAAAGTGGATTTTGAGGTATTTGAGAGGTACTGCTACTCATGCATTATGTTTTGGAGGTTAAAACATTGTTCTACAAGGATATGTTGATTCAGATATGGCAGGTGATAAAGATAGTAGGAGGAGAACCACATGGTATGTTTCTACTATAGATGGAACAACAGTAAGTTGGATTTTGAAACTGGAAAAGGTTGTTGCACTTTCAACAACAGAGGCAGAGTATGTTTCTACTACCAAGGCTAGTAAAGAAATGATTTGGTTACAAAGTTTTATGGAGGAATTGCAAAAGAAGTAGGAGAATAACAAGTTGTACTATGAAAGTGAGAGTGTCCTTCATCTTGAAAAGAACTCATCCTTCCATTTGAAGACTAAGAATATGAAAATCAGGTACCATTTCACATGATCCATCTTGGAAGATGGACATTTGAAGTTGGAAAAGATACACAATAGCCAGAATCCTGCAGACATGTTAACAAAGGGAGTAACCTGGGAGAAACTGAGTTCCTTCTCAGTTTTATTTAGTATTCAAGCATGAAGTGAAGATGAGAAATTTTCCAGGTCCAAGAAGGTTCATAGTCCAGCAGATAGAACAACGATGAATTTGTTGAGATCAGTCTCCAAGTGGGAGATTGTTGGTTGTGGAGCCTTATTATCTTCCTGATTCAGAGGTCTTTGTTTTCAATCATATTTATACCCCATGAATAATTTACACCCCAAAAGAATGTACACTCTTCCATGCGGGGGAGTGCAGAGAGGGGTTACCCCCTTTGTGGGGTCCAGGGGCAAGCAAGGGTTCGGGGGTGAAGCCCCTAAAGGAAAAATTGCCTTGTAAATGTATATTGTAATTTCATTGTAAATATGGACCATTCATTATAAGGTCATAGATCTAACGATAGAAGTTATGTTAGGGTTATTTTCCCTAGAAGGAAACCCTCTTTTATGAGGGAAATGTATTGCGGCTATGTATCATTGTGAATATTGTATTCTGAGTGAGGAGACAGTGAGATAAAGAAGAGGAAGTTATAGAGGTTGTGTTGTAGGTTGTATCTCTTCATTTGCTGGATAATAATAAAGGAAGGACCTGTAAATTTTTTTAGTGTATGTAGCCCACACTGGGTGAACCATGTACATCTGTGTCTCTATTGTATTGTGTATCTTTTGTGTTTTATTTCCACATTTGTTTTATTTTATTTCTTTGTGATCCTATTTTTCTAACAGATAGAAGACCACCAACTGCATGAAGACCTTCCACGATCCTCCCAGCCTTAGACCACGCCGCTCAGATCTCTAAGTAGTGGGTCACCCCTAATATGGGAGTAAACTCCACCCGGGTAAAGAGATTCCTATCTAGGATGATATGTCTCAGAAAATAGGATCACCTCCATCAAGTTCCTACTCAAATTAAGATATCACAGTCTCTCATTCCCCACATGCTTGTCCCACCCCAGGAAGTGTTCCCCTTCTCTACTCAACAGTCCTTTAACTACCCCACTTCCCTTCTAGAGCTTCAAAAAAATACCAGACGGGAAGTCTCAAAGCACTGTAGTTGCAGTTGGGCTCCCTCAAGAGATCGATTCCCCATCATCTCATAGTCTCTCATTCCCCACATTCCTGTCCCACCCAGGAAGTGTTCCCCTTATTTTCTCAATAGACCTTCGGTTTCCCCACTTCCCTTCTAGGGCTTCAACAATAGGTCGAATAGGAAGTCCTTAGAGCACTGTAGCTGCAGTTGGGCTCCCTTAGGAAATCAATTCCCAAACAATTCTCTCACCTGGAGAGATTTCTCATGAGCCTCACAACCCGCTTCTTCAATCCCATGACCCTAACAACTGACTTATTTAGTCCAGTGGTTAATTCAATTAGGTATAGGTGATGGTCACAACAAAGTTCGTGTATGGGACATGTAATTGAAACAACCATGTTTAGGAAAGATACAGGTAAAAATAGCAACAACCCACGGGTAAGATACAGATACGTTGCTAGTGGCAGGGAGGTTCTGGTGTGTTTCTCATAACAAGAATGGTATGGTTTACTATTGATAACAGGAAAAGTATGGGGTAGCTACAGGAGTGTGTGCAGGCTCTAGAGGTAAGACTGCGGGAGGAATGGCTGAGTGAGTGAATGGAAAGCCTGAGCGAATGGTATAGTCCACAAAAAATGGACTAATTTCCCCCACCTTTATTTGCATGAACCATTGATGACACATGGCTCTCAAGGAGCTTGGTTATCTCCACTTGTTATTCATTCTCTTTCCCATAAGAACTTAGGATAAAATAATTATCCTCACCATAGTCTTTAGGAATAATATTATAATATTCTCTTGGAGATAATTCGTCTATCTTAGACCCTTTTCTAGGCTATTAACCCTCCCTTATAGGCTCTTATCCCCCCCTTTCCCTTTTTAGTGGAGTTTAGTGCCCCATACACTTTTATCATGGTTGTTCTACATGCACCGATGTATTTTATTAATGATATGAGTGTTTACATATACAAAAATAGACTCACTGGCCTTTAGCATCTAGGATCTCTTGCCTAATAATCACATAAGCCATCTGGCCTATAATAACTTGTCTCACCAGCCTATAAAACATATTTACAATTTCAACTGGGGCTTGGTCTTAGGGTATTACATTCCCCTCCCCTTATTTATGCACTCTCTTTAGTGCATATATATACACATTTATCACCAAAATTCCAAAAAACTTCAAAAAGATGTGGGTATTATACCTGCATAGCATCCTCCTGCTCCCAAGTTGCATCCTCAATACCATACTAGGTCCATTGGACCTTTACTATATCTATGGCTCGATTCCGAAGATTCTTGATCTTCCAGTCCAATATGCACACCGGATGCACTTGAAAAGTGCCTTCTTGCTCCACCTAAATCACATTCCAATCAATAACATGATTAGCATCATGTATATACTTTTTGATCAATGATACATGGAATGCATTATGAAGAGACATTGATGCAGGTAATGTAAGCATATATGCTATAGGCCCAATCCTCTCTAGGATTTCAAATGACCCACAATTTCCCAAATTCAAGGAACTTTTCTTGGCCTTCAATTTCAAGAATACATGGTCACCCACTTTAAATTCTTTGTGATTTCTATCGTTATCAACATAGATTTTCTTCTTGTCTTGAGAAGCCTTTAATTTTTTCTTTATTTTTGACATCTGCTCTTCCATTTCCCTGAATAATTCTGGCTGATCCACTGCTCTATCTACTGGGTTGTCCTAGCTTACAGGTGTGTTTCATATTCTTCCATAAAGTGCCTCAAATGGGCTCATATTTAGAGATGCTTGGTACCCATTTTTATAAGCAAACTATACCAAGTGTAGGTAATCTTCCCATTTTGATGGTTTATCCATCATGTACATCCTCAACACATGACTTAACCATATCATTAACTTTTCCTTTGGCTCTGGTAGATAGCTGCACCAACCAAGATTTCCCATACTTGCTTCTTGGCAAATAAAACCTTTCCACCATATTAGGATCTATATAACTATGACTAGCCCCTGAATCTATTGAAATAAAAATGGTTTGGTTGTTGATCATACCTTCCACTTCAATCATATGTGATTGAAAATCTACTTACTTGTTGTTTAGGGCTTCATAGATCCTAGGTACACTTATTCCCATGTACTCCACTTTTTTAGCTTGTTGTACATTGTAAACAATCCTCACCTTTTCATCCCTGCGGGGACAATATTTATACATGTGATTTCCCTGGAAACCCTAGGAATGAATAGGTGGTTTCCTTGGCCTTTGCCCCATTGTCTCGATCATTCTAGGTTCTCTAGAAGCTTGTTGTACCTAAGGATTATTTATGAATAATGGTGGCTTAGTCCCCTTCTTCCTCAGTTCCATATTGTATTTCTTCTTGTCTTCCCAATATTTTTGGAAAGTTGGCTTTCCTTTGTGTTGATCATATAGGAATTTAGCTCGCTTTATGGTCTCGAATGTTTTGGGATCATCATATTGTATCTTGTCACTGATGAATGATGGAAGTCTACTCAAATACCTCTGAATATTAATTGTCTCATCCTTGATGAAAGAAGCATACTTTAACAATTCTAAAAACCTTCTTTCATATTCATCTATAGTCATACTCCCAAGCTTGAGTTCAAAGAACTCCTTCATTTTTTTGTCATAATATCTCTTAGTCAAGTATTTATTTTGAAAATACTTCTTGAATTCCTTCCAAGTAACATTTTTCTCTTTAATGTGTTGCACCTGCACAATTTGGTCCCACCACATGGATGTCTTTCCCTTGAGTTGATATATGGTAATTCTTTCTTCTGCATGTGAAGAGTAATTATACAATTGAAAATACTTTCTCATGCCAAGAAACCATGTCTTGACATCTTCATCATGCTTGTGATCACCATCAAATGTAGGAGGTTTTATTTTTTTCATTTCTCCTTGTATCTCATCCACCCCAGACCTCTTCTTATGCTTCCTGACAGGGGATGGAATTGAGCTATTTGGTGCTCTCCTATTGGAATGCCTTGGGGATTGATGGTGATGTATGCTAACACTTCTTGTTCTTCCTTTCTCATTGAGAGGTCTATGAATTCCTAATTTACATGAGTCATTCTCCTTATCCATCTTCTTTTCTATTATTTCCAATCTTTGCATTAACTTTATATTGAAGTCCTCCTGCTACTCCTTGGATTTCATAATCCTTTCAATATCATGTTTATAATTTTGGACATCCTTTTGCAAATTTTTAACGATCTCTACCAAGTTCATGTTTTCTTCCTTTCCTTCTCCATGTACATTTGAGTTTGTACCTTCATTACCCATATGGACATCCATCCCTCTAATCTCATATTCCTCGTTGTAAGCCCCTTGTGTAACTTCCATGATTCTACACTCTGTGTCGATCTTGATCTGATATAGTTGTTGTTAAATTTGCAAAATGTGTAGCCAACAAAACTTTGTTAGGATGATTTCTTTAACAAATTCAGGAAATTATGCTCAATTCTGGTTCCATAATACATCATAATTGTTTCTTCTGATTTTCCTAAAAATTGCCTACCTAGGTCAATTTTTTGAGTGAGTAATTATATTCTACTTTTCAAGATATTTCCAATGCCTACTTCCATGCTCAAATCTGATTTTTGAGCAGAAAGTTATGAATATTTGAAAATTGTGCTTCCTGGGAGGTAATCCATGTACAATTGTTCTTCTTATTCATAGTCGAATTATCTCTTGGACTTATTTTGGATCCTATTTTTAGGTTTATAGGATTCTGTAATTTCCCTTATTTGCAGGTTTGTACTATTTAGAAATATGCAGGCTCCTTCTCTAATCCCTTTGCTTTCTTTAAAATAAAAAATGTGTGCACTATCCCCCTTTTACTTTGGCCAAAATATCATTTGACCAAGGGCTATGACCAAGTTCTTAGCTAAAAGGCTCTTATCTGGAACTTCAAGACTTCGGGGCACGAAACTTCGAGATTCAAAGGTCTTACCTTCATCACAGTTCATTTTCCCTGAATGTCGAATTGGAAAACTTTTGAACATGTGATTCTTTGGAGTTTTGGGGCTCCAGTGCTTCAGAACTTCAGGCTTAAGAGGTTCCGCCTACACCATACAACATTCCCTCTGAACATCGAAGTGATAAACTCTCTGAACAATGCTTCTTTGAATTTTCGTAACTCCAGTGCTTCAGAGCTTCTGGCTTTGCAAGTTTTGACCACACAACACGCAAAGTTCCCTGAACACCGAACTACTCCTATGCTCCCAAGCTCTAGAGCTTCGGCTTCAGAAGATTTCACACTAGAACACTTTAAAACACTCGAATGTTGAACTAGAAATCTCTCGAACTGTCTCTTTTTGAAGCTTTACTACTTCGTGTTTTAGAGCTTCGAGCTTCAATGAACTTCTCAGCATAACATAAAAAATCTCCCAAACTCTGAACTTTTGAACTATCTCTCTCTAAAGCTTCACTACTTCAGCACTCTATATCTTTGGTCTTTCGAGCTTCAGAGGATTTCACACCAAAACAATTTAAAACACTTGAACCCTGAACTGGAAAACTCCCAAACCGTTGCTCTATGGAGCTTTACTACTTCGGTGCTCTAGAGCTTCGGGCTACGATGAACTTCTCAGCATAACACAACCAATCTCTTGAACTTCAAACTGCTGAACTCTTGAACTATTTCTCTCCAGAGCTTCACTCCTTTAGTGCTCTGGATATTCGGGCTTCAAAAGATTCCACACCAGCACCCTTTAAAACTCCTGAATGTCGAATTTCTAAACATGTGCTATTTAGAGCTTCAGGGCTCCAGAGCTTCAGAACTTTGGGCTTCAGAGGTTTCTTCTACAACACACTCCAAAAATCCTAAATGTCGAGCTTACGAATTCACTAATCTATGGACACATGTCCCCAAACACAAATGGCCCATATTGGCTTCGGATTTCGGGACTTCAGGGAAATATCCACTCCACACAACCACAACCAAATTCTCCTGGAGTGTCGAATTGTCGAACCACTCAGAGATCCAATGACCCTCCTTCTCCCAATGATCTACGGTGTATATTCACTCTGAGACTTTGAAGCTTTGGTGATTTTGCCTCCTTTTCAACAAGGAATTAAAAATTGTTGAAGCAGCGAAGTCCAAAGGACTTGAGGGGTTATTTTTCACACTCCTTTTCTAGATCTAAGGACTGTGAAGGATTTGGTCCCCTCCCGAACAAATATCACATGTTCACCTTCTCATAAAGATATTCCTCTTCTTTTGGGGAATTAATAAATCTCTTGTGCACTTCTTACGCTTCAAATTCAACTCATCCAAAGTTAGAATTTTTCTGAACAGGTATTAAATTATGAAATTTTCGCCACTTGTCCGATTTCTTCAAATTTCCCAAGAATTTTAACAATATAAATTGGGGCTTTTTCCCAATTCCACACAAGTGACTCAATCAACTTGTTCGGCCAATATAGGCTCATTTTTGGAAAATAGAGCTCTGATACCAAATTGTAACATACTCGACCCACCCATGTTGGGCCATGTTACTCCATAAAACAATAATTTCATCTATATATATTAAACTTTAAGAAGACAAATATATTCTACAAATACACAGATTCATGCATAAATAAAAGTAAAAATATACATGCAACATACTCAAGCAAAACCCATAATTATAAACACATATATAAATACGCAACCTATAAATTAACACACAATTGATACATATCTTTGATAGAATACCACCAACTGTGTGAAGACCTTCCACGATCCTCCCAGCCTTAGACCATGTTGCTCAAATCTCTCAGTAGTGGGTCTCCCCCAAGTTGGGACTAAACTCCACCTAGGTAAAGGGATTCGTAGCTAGGATGATATGTCTCAGACAACAGGATAAACTCTGTCAGGTTCCTACTCAAAATAATAGCTCATAGTCTCTCATTCCCCACATGCCTGTCCCACCCCAGGAAGTGTTCCCCTTCTCTTCTTAACAATCCTTTGGCTGCCCCACTTCCCTTCCATGGCTTTAGCAATAGGCTGGACAGGAAGTCTTGGAGCATTGTAGTTGCAGTTGGGCTCCCTCAAGAAATCAATTACCCAAAAATTCTCTCTCTTTGAGATATTTATCATAGGCCTAACAACCCGCCTATTCAATCCACGGGCCTGACAACCCACCTCTTCAATCCCACAAGCCTGAAAACCTGCTTATTCAGTTCAATGCTTAAGTCAACCAGGTACAGGTTATGGAAACAACAAAGTTCGGGTATGGAACAGGTAATGGAAACAACCATGTTCAATCATGATACATGTAAAGACAAAAACAACCCACATGTAAGATATAGATACATTGCTAATGGAAGGGATCTTCAGGTGCATTGCTCCTAACAAGAATGGTGTGGTTCACTATTTATAACAAGAAAAGTATGGGGTGGCTACAGGAGTGTGTGTAGGCTTCAGAGGTAAGACTATGGGAGGAATGGATGAGTGAGTGAATGGGAAGCTTGTGTGAATGGGAGATTCCCCATGAAATGGGCTAATTTCCCCCACCTTTTTTTGCATGCACCCTTGATGACACATGGATCTCAAGGAGCTCATTTCTCTCCACTTGTAATTCATTCTCTTTCCCATAATAAATTAGGATAAAATAATTATCCTCACCATAGTCTTTAGGAATAATATTATAATATTCCCTTGGATATAAGCCCTCTATCTTAGCTCCTTTCCTAGGCTCTTATCCATCTCTTCTAGGCTCTTATCCCCCCCCTCCTTTCCATTTCCTAGTGGAGTTTAGTCCCCCATACTCTTTTATCATGGTTGGTCTACACGTATAGATGTATTTTATTAATGATATGAGTGTTTACATATAAAAAAATAGGCTCACTGGCCTCTCCAGCTTAATAATCACATAAGCATTCTGGCCTATAATAATTTGGCTCACCATCCTATAAAACATATTTACAATTTCAATTAGGGCTCGGTGTTGGGGTACTACATATCTCCTATTCAACGAAAGGTCAATATTGTTGGTTGAGACAAATCCTCTTTTGATGACATCCTCTCCTAAAAAATATGCTATGGTTGTGATACCTCAAAGCCTATGTAATGAAGGCCATGCTTGAGTGAAAAAGGAAGAAGAGAGAATTTCACTGTTTCATACTTATGATCTTGAGACATTCAAGAGGAGGAGAAAATTAAGATCATCATACATATGATTGTGTGAGATCCAAGGGGATAGGTAGGAGAGCATGGAGGAGTTGTTGTAACGTCAAACTTGAGATTTTAAGTGCTTCAATTTTGTTGGATTTCCATTAATATATAACTTGAACTATTCCTCTCTTGTCTATGCATTCAAGTGCATGCATGTCTATTGTTGTTAAAATTCATCATAGATAGATCTATTTTCACCTAAAAATATAGTGTGGAAGAAGGAGGTTTCACTTTTTTCTTTGCAGTTCATTGCCATATCCTAGGATCTTGGAAATCAATTTCAAAGGCTGGATCAATGAGGACAACCATCGTAAAAAGGCCAGTCATCCATCTCTTCCTTCTCATTATAATTGTCAAAATAGGTCTAAGAGGAAAGTAGTTCACCATTTGTTTTCTTCTGTCTTGGATCAAGAGGAGTCTTGATCCAAGGGGGGTTTCACCTACCCATAGGGGGGGATTTTCCACAACACCTGAAAAACAAACAAAAGTCACTAAGAAAGCTTGATTTTCACTTACTTTCTTAGCCTTTGATAACTTAGTTCATAGTTCTTTTACTTAGAAATTTTTGCATAAGTCTAATAGATTTTTGCAGACACTTTAAAAGTGGTTTTTGGAAAAAAAAAATCCTCCATTGCTTTCTTTTTTGGCAGGTTTTGTGAGAAGCCAAGGAGAAGATTTCCCAAAATTTTGATGATCTTAAGCATCTAGGACCCCCTAACCAACTTCTTCTTCAATCTAAACTTGTTCCTCCACCTTATTGTAAGTCTACTTGGTATTGAAAGATAAAATACCAAGATACATTCTCTAAAACATTGTGTAACTGAAAAGAAAGAGTGGGATAACCCACTAGGCATGCAACCCCCCAAGGGGCTGGGGAGAACTGTCACATTTTTTTTGTCTCTTTTACTTGATTTATTTTCATTTTTGCAAAGTTAAAATAAAACCAAGCACCACAAAACATTAGATTATTTTCAATTTCTATATTAGATTAGTTTAGATTTCCTTTTTGGAATTTCCTTTCAGTTATTTCAATTTGGAAAATAAACCTTCCCCTCAACAGCCTTAGTATGCTCTAGCCTCTTACGAGCTTTGGTTGATCTGGGGTGTCCATAAAAAATAGAAATGGTTAGTGTGGAATAGTGTTAATAGGTGATCCAGGTGGATATCGGTGGCCACCCACCTTCTCCAACTGGCCCAAAACATGTTTCTGGCAATTTTGGCAATTTACTATTTTTAGCAGGTTTTCACTTCCGGGGCCATTTTGAGGGCCTAAATGAAGTTTTTTCGAGATCGA
>JASDQU010588576.1:377-33440 GCA_032191745.1 Picea mariana
ATGGTATGAAACATGACATTCGTAATTTTGTCGCAGAATGTGATGTGTGTCAACGCAACAAGGGATAAACAGTCAAATCTTCGGGCACACTACAACCGCTTCCGATTCCACGTGCTATTTAGAGGGATATCTCTATGGATTTTATTACAGGCTTACCCAAATCGGGAAATAAACCAGTCATCATGGTGGTTGTTGATCGCCTTTCCAAGTATGCTCATTTATGCACTCTTCAACAGCCGTTTACAGCATCCACAGTGGCTCAAATTTTCATGGATCAGGTCTTCAAGCTTCATGGCATGCCACACTCTATTGTTTTTTATCGTGACCCAACTTTCACAAGAAATTTTTGGAAAGAACTGTTCAAGCTACAAGGCACCCAATTGCATCTCAGCACAACTTATCATTGCCAGACTGATGGTCAAACGAAAGTTGTCAACAAGTGCTTGGAAACATATTTGAGGTGTTTTGCCTCAGAAAAGCAAAATCAGTGGGCTCAATGGTTACCCCTATCTGAATGGTGGTACAACACTTCATACCATACAACTACATGCATGACTCCTTTTGAAGCGGTATATGGACAGAAGCCACCTTCAGTTCTCTCATACCTACCGGGTGTCTCGAAGGTCCAGGCGGTTGACTAAACACTTACAGTTCGAGAGGCTATTCTTCATACCCTCAAAGAGAATTTGGTCATGGCACAGAATCCTATGAAGCAACAAGCAGATCAAGGTTGCTCTGAATGTCAATTTGCAGAAGGGGATCAGGTGTTTCTTCGACTGCAACCTTACAAGAAAAATTCCCTCAAGGCCGAGCATTATCAGAAGCTAGCGCTCAAATTTTATGGTCCTTATACCGTTCTCAAGCGTGGGGGACATGTGGCCTATCAGTTAGCTTTGCCCAGTCATTCAAAGCTACATCCTATTTTTCATGTTTCATGCTTAAAGAAGGTGATTGGAACTAAGTGCCAAATTCAAACCAACCTTCCCGAGTTAGTCGAAGAAGGATCCATTTGGCTACAACCACAAGTAGTTTTGGACTAGTGTGAGCATCGCCTGCGTCAGAGAACCATCAAGGAAGTGTTAGTCCAGTGGAAAGATACAACTCCAGTAGATGCCACTTGGGAACCAACTACCATTCTGCAGTAATTTCCACATCTCGAGCCTTGAGGACAAGGCTGTTTTTAAGGGGGAGGACATGTTAGGGTCCTAACCCACACATAGGTAGAACAATAAAATAGAAGAAGTCGAATGTAAGAAGACCTAATAGAATCTTTCGCTTCTAGAAGGATCTTCCTCTAGATGTTTTTTTTGATAGACATATTTAGTATAAATAGGAGTTGATGGTATGAGAACCCTAGCTTGGATATTATTGTAATAGAGCTCTGCTCAACTGGAGCTTGCCCCCTCGAAGAGGCCTGTGGACATGGCTTTCAGAATCAAAGTGTTATTTCTGTTGTCATTCTTATATCATTTCAGTGCTATTGTGGTGATTGTTCTGGTTATGTTGTTGTTATTCTGCCATTTCTAGCATTTAATTTATGTTCTGCATACTTTTTATATCGGGTATATTACAAAACAACAAGAACCATGGGCAAAGGGAAAATAGATAGTCAAGTCGGATGCTCAACCTTTAGACATCGACATCAACTAGACATAAGTATTTAAGTTGGATCAACCGTTGAACCTTGAGGACCCCTTCATAAAACTAAGGCTCGATGGTATTTCTAGCAAAGTATTTCAGCAAGTCAAGCAGAAGGACAAAGAAACACATCAAGAAGCACCTTCAATCAGGAAGATTATGCGATAAAGCGTTGGTATAGAATTTAAAGAGGCCATGACTCAAATTAAAGAAAAACACATCAAAGCTTTGAAAACCAAGGGTACAATTGAAAAGCATGTGGAAATGAGGAGACCGAAAAAAATTGAATATCAACAGGAAATAAGTACCGATCATACTAACGTAGGAGGAGCTAGTCGACCGAAGCCATCATGACCTGCCCTGGCCATTAAGAATGTTCCCAAAATGCAAAGAACACAATAGAACACAGTTGATTTGAAAAGAGATTCACCACCTATCGACCATGTTCTAATCGTCGAAGAAAGAACACCACTAAACAAAGTCCCTTCCGAGAAAAAGAAAACAAGAAAGATGCATCGCTAAGTGTCATCCGAAGAAATGTTGTCGGATCCATATGACAAGGAAGATAATGTAGATGAATAGAGAAATTCAGATTCCCCTGTGTTCGGAGAATCTGAAGTATTAAAGCAAAATGGTACTGCAAAATAAAAGCATACAATCAAGTTGATCAAACTGGCAGAGTCGACCCATACAAGTAAGTTGATTCACTATGATGAGTCAACCGAGTCACACAAGTCAGATCAATTAGATAGAGTCTGAGAGAATTAGTTGATTCACCAAATAGAATAAACACACAAAGATAAACAAGAACAAGGGGAAGTCCACCATCAAGACTTAGAACAAACCATTCCTTCAACGAAGTTGACAGATAACGCCGCAATAAATCTACTGACAATCGAAACATAAACACTTGAGCAGAACGAATAGGGAGGAGAAGAGAAACGACAAAAAGAGAAGAATGATAAAGAGAAACAAACAGGGATAGGTCCACAAGAGTCGATACAAAATACTAATCTGCAAGATAAAGGAAAAAGTAAAACAGATAGGGGATCAATAGAGAAACCAACTTCCCCTCTAGAGAATTCACCCAAGGATCAATCACCTCCCCTGGAACATAATGAAAGACAACATAAGGATCAGGAAAACAATTTTGAGAGAGAGAGAAAGGGAAGAGAACGTTGAAAAGAACAATGAGAAGGACCCAAAAAAAAATGTTGGCAAAGACAAGGAAAAGGAGACTGAAAAAAAATCAATAAAAAGATGCAGGAAAAGACAGAGACAATCAACAAAAAAAATTGAATACAAAAGAAAAGAAGAAGAAAAAAATGCACCGAAATGAAACTCATCCTCAGTCACCAATCGAGGAAGAAAACTCCCTTGAAGCTTTCAAAAGATAGTTCGAGGTAGTTGTCTAGTTGAAACTCCAAAATAAGAAAGAAGTCAAATGACTTAAATAGGCAAACAAGAAAATCAAGCAGCAGTACAACCAAGTCATCAAAGCGAATCAATAGTTAGTAATTGACTAGAATGATACTATTCTTCAGATAGAGTATGGAATATTTAAATAAATCACACAAATATTAGATGAGGTAAGTAACTCAACCTCAGTGCGGGATGCTTCTATCACAAACAAGCTGGGTTATTTAGCACAGATGAAAACATTGGGACTAGAGGCACAATATTCAATCGACAGGTGGTATGTGTTCACCCAACATCTTCATCGACTGGCTCCGAAGATATACCAAACCGCATTTGAAGGTATTCCTTAACAACCCTCACATCAACATCAATCGGGTGTCGCCTCCCAATACAAACAAAGATTTCATTTTTTCAATCCAACTAGGTTAGAATCTAATTTTCGGACCACGAGTCACCATTAAGTGACCCCGGAAATTGTAGTTGAAGGAACAAAGGAGTCCCACTTATACAAAAGCATAGCATCACTGGACCCAAGAGTGCACTTGTACTAGTGGCCCAAAGCAATTTAGGAAGAAACAATTGGCTAGTCAGAATAGTTGAAAGAGAAAGCATGGCCCGTAGAATCAACATCCCTTAATCTGACCACTAAAGATTAAAACAACGAAGTTGGCCCCATCAAATTATATTGCAACCTCAGTCAGAACAACCAACCAAAATTTTCAAGGCAAGGTTCAATAAACTAGCACTGTGACAAGATAGGTCAGTCACATGAGCGAAAATCATATTGGGCAGTACATAATTATGATCGACGACATCATTTCCCCCACTAGAAGTCACCCCAGAATCATGCAAAAACTATTATAAAATGTACTCGAGGGACGACACAAGAAATTAGTTGGAAGCAAAGATTGCTTGCATGTGAATCAATCAAAGTGAGAGCTATGATAGTCAACCCATCTGCATGGATATTTCCTCCAGGAGGGACTAGTTTCTCTCAATGGCACGAAGAGCTTCACTTGTTTTTTCAAAGGAGAGAAGGTCCTCTCTCCATCAGTAGTGAGACATCGCAGCACCAACGAGATACTGCACAGTCCAACCTAAGTCACTTATGCACCAGCTGGCTGACGACCTACCCCGACACAACCCTGGGAAATGGGAGTCGTAGTTGTTGGCCTTCTACATCAAAAAAGGACGTGGGTCAAAAGGAATGATTGAGTCATTCTTCCAGCCAATAAACCACCACAGTACACAGAATCATCTGGTGAGAGTGGTGATTGAATCAAGTTCTCAGTCAAAGTTGCCCAGTCCAGGTGTACATAGTTCGTATCATCTGATCCATCTTGAAGGATCCAGACTAAATGAGATCGATGTGATAAGCATATACTTTTTCATAATCACACAAAAAGATGTTCTACTCTTCTAAAATTTCATCAAGAATGGCTTGAAAGAATCCAGCAGCATCAACAAAGGAAATCGTGGAAGAAGGGAAAATTTTAAGGGCTGTATATCGCCCATGGGCTAATTTTCCATGTTTTTTCCAAAAAAAAGATTAGTGAATTTCCATTTTTCTAAAAGTGATTCTCCCAAATTCTATAAAATAAAATTATTTTACTTTAAAAATAGCCCAAAATTTATAGAAAATATAGAAAATCCTTAGAAATTTAAATACTTTTACAAAAATATCACCAACCATTTTATAGTTCACATATTAAGGACTAGTAATATCCGCCAAGGTTTCTACATTCTAAGATAAATTTCCATCCTTAAAATTATCCCTACTAGGAGGATCCAACAAAGCCATTAATTCCAAATATTCTTTGTCTCAGTCTAAAAATTGTTATCTTTCTCTCTAAAATTTCTATCAATTTAATAGTCACACCCTTCCCCTTGCTCGGGGTGAGCAAGGAATTGAGGATGGGGGAGATGTTGTAGGGGCTAGTCAACCTTGCCGACTAGACCTAACAATCAACCAAGTTGGATATGCAAGTCAGTCGACTGTCCAAGTTGAGTATGTGAGTCGATCGACTAGCCAGTGGGGTTGACCGACCGAGACAGATAGGAAGTTATAATTTTCATATAATTGAACACACAAGTATATGTGTGGCTATGTAGCAGAGGAAAGATGGTTGTTTTTGTACATAATAAAGTGCATAATGATGGTTCTCCCACTACTTTGTGTATGATTCCTTCTATTTCTATGTGTATGCGTGTATAGTAGCGTGTTGTATGCTCTGTGTGATGAGCTACTGGTAACCCTTGCATACTTTCCCTAGATTACAACAGATGTATAGGGAAATGTGTTGTTGGTAAACTAGAAGAGGACCAGTGTTCACAGATGAGTGCAAGAAAGTCATCATATTTCACTAAGTGTCGAAAATGTTTGCAGATCACCCTTTGATGCTTCTTCATTCATCTTCAGACTCAAGAAAAAAGGAGATCTAGGTGGGTGGGTGGAAGAGCAAGCCTAGACCAATTGATCTAATACCAAATGATACGACACAAGGTACCTTACATCCGGATACCCAACAAAAGATGTATAAAACCCTAGACCATTAAAAAGAAATAACCCAAAACATATACTTGTCTTATTCACTTGGTGAAAGGCCTTCTTATAGTTTAAGAATTGGTCCATTTTAAACTAACTACTAAACAATAAATAATAAACTAAAACACACATAGCTCAAGGGCTGAAAATGTGCAATAAATCTAACAAACTATAACCATGACGCTGAAAATGTGCAATAAATCTAACAAACTATAACCATGACTCTCACTAATTTATTAATTGCGCATTATCATTTCCATTAATATTATTTATTTAGTTTGAAGAAGCAATTATTTTTGTTATGTTGATTTTGACCAAATCCCCACTTTAATATTATATTTCACAACTAATTATTATTAATTAATTTTTGGTATTATATTTAATTGGTTTAAGAGTTTACTATTTTCTATATTTTAATAAATTTTCGTTTTTTCCTTGGATCTTTTGATGATAGGTAAAGTGTATATTCAAAATTTCCTAACATTTCTAAACTTTAATACAATTTATTTTCAAAATATATCATTATAATTATAATTAATTGTAAAACCTTCATTTTTAAAATCACTTTTATTTTTATTTATTTTCTCTCTTCATACAAAACCTAATTAAAAAACAATTTAAGCAACTTAATCCATTGAAATAAATAGAAAAATCACAAGGTGTCATTATTTATAGTTTAGTAATAGAAAACCACAAAGTTTCATTATTTATATTTTAGTAGAAAGTCATAAAGTTTCATTACTTTTATTTTAGTAGAAAATGAGGAACGTTTATTATTTATATTTTAGTAGAAAATCACTTTTATTTTTATTTATTTTCTCTCTTCATACAAAACCTAATTAAAAAACAATTTAAGCAACTTAATCCATTGAAATAAATAGAAAAATCACAAGGTGTCATTATTTATAGTTTAGTAATAGAAAACCACAAAGTTTCATTATTTATATTTTAGTAGAAAGTCATAAAGTTTCATTACTTTTATTTTAGTAGAAAATGAGGAACGTTTATTATTTATATTTTAGTAGAAAATCACTTTTATTTTTATTTATTTTCTCTCTTCATACAAAACCTAATTAAAAAACAATTTAAGCAACTTAATCCATTGAAATAAATAGAAAAATCACAAGGTGTCATTATTTATAGTTTAGTAATAGAAAACCACAAAGTTTCATTATTTATATTTTAGTAGAAAGTCATAAAGTTTCATTACTTTTATTTTAGTAGAAAATGAGGAACGTTTATTATTTGTATTTTTAATCCTAAGATGACATCCACATAATAATTGAATTGGTGGTTGTGATGGACTTATTCATTATCTTACTTTAATTAGTTTTTTTAATCTTATTGTGAGAAATTTTAATAATGAGAAAATGAAAATTATGATAATTAAATTTTAAAAGTTATGATAATTAAATTTAAGAAGATTATTTATATCTTTAAATGGGGTGTTTTCTTGTCAACCACGACAGAATGTGGGTGTGTGTCATCCTACATTGACCTCGATACAAAAGGTGGATGTTGTAAAACACACCTCTCACGTCCCCTTGAAAACTTTGAGACATCCCTCATCTCTGCAAGTGGGTGTACACCAGGAGTTAGTGTGATAGGTTGAGTTGGGTCCTGGTGATCAGAGTAATGTTGGGGCCATTACTCCCCTTAATGTCTTCAGAATGGATGAAGAGCGCCTCGAGCATGATAGAGTCATTTCACAACCAGTTGCCAATGATTTCAAGTCACTGTGATTTGAAAGGGATGATCATTTCATCGGTTGGAATGAGGATTACAAAGCTTGCTCCTCCCTCTTTGATGATGAATCCGGTGAAGGATTGGTACCTTCTCCTTCATTCAACACACTGGCTCAGGATTTGGAAGGAGATTTTCCTTTAGATTATGATTTTTGTTATGGTAAAGACACAACCAACTAGGCCTTTTCTTTATATATTTCATTTGCAAGGTTTTAAGGGTGTTTGGATGAAGGGTTGTGAGCTCCTCGCTCACCAGTTATGGGCTTTATGTTCCATCTCCCTGCATACGTCGTCTCATCTCCTCCCTATGTACACTTTATCTCGCCTCCTCCCTCTGCTTGCACTCATATCCATGGCCCCTCGAGGAAGACGACCTGGTCACTCTGTTACTACCCATTAACGTGTTGTCAGAGCAACAAAAGTGGCAGCTGAATTCTACACTACCTTCGTCCCTGCTAGCGCCCAGACAACCATGGATGCCCTGTAAAGGGAAAATCGCATGGTTTGAGACTTTAAAGAAGACGATGAGGTTGAGGATGAAGTAGGGGGTATAGTTCCTAATGTGGGTGGCATTCACTCCAGAAATTCCATTTTCTTATGAACCGTGGAACTCTACTAGCACACTAAGACTCTTGTTTCTTTGGGATTGCTCCCTAAAGATGAGGACTTCAAGCAACTTAAGAGAAGAATGGAAGCTCTTGAGATCCATAGTGCTTACATCTCATAAATCCTCACATGAATGGAAACTCGGTTGGGTGGGACTTTCTGTCCCTCGAAAAGGCATGAGGCCCAGAATCCTCTCATGTTGTTGCCCAAAGGACCACATTTGTTTCTACCCAAAGGACCACCACTGGTGCTACTCAGCCACAAGTTTCTCAGGATCACTTATGGAAAATGTTTCAGTTTTATTTTCTCTTTTTGTCTATGTCATCTAGGAAGCTATAAGATAGTTTTAATCAAGCAATTGTATAAGCATGCTAAGAAAGTTTTTTTCCTAGCTTTAAGACATCTAAACAACTTATTAGCCCGATTTCCCCACTGGGGTAGGTTCTTTTTGATGCCCAGAGACTGTCATGGTCTCTTGGAGCTACACTTGATATGCTCTCTTTGTATATTTTGTCAATAGTTAATACAATCTTACTTACAAAAAAGAAAAAGATTATTAATACTAATTTCCTTATGACAATAATAATTTGGAAGAAGTGACTTTATACAAGTATCTCGGAGTCAAATTTCATCACAAGCTTAACTAGAACTATATTTTTACTTAAGTTTTATGGAGATAAACTATGTACAACTATACTATTGAAAAAAATGATAAATGGAGGGTGGAAAGCTTATTATGTTCTTGAAAACAATGGTATATCAATGGATTTTTGGGTATGGGATAAGAAGAAACTCCTTTTTGAGACACTCGTCACTCATGTTATCATATATGGTTGTGAAGTTTAGAGTTGCAACATCTCTAGTGAATCATGGAGAAAGATACAACAAATCCAAAAATGTCTTATAATTTGTAATCTCAAAGTTAAAGGCAATACACCCTATCTTATCATCTTCATAGCATCACATCTTCCCCCCTATTGAGAACACAACTATGACTAGGTACCTAATGTACAAGAACAAGTTAAACAACATGGAAGACAAAGACTTCATACGATTGCTTCAAACTCCAATCAAAACCATTTGCAACTCAAGGAGGGTTGGCATAAAGATGTCAAGTCTTGGCTAAATCAATGGGGAATCAAGAAAGAGATCACTTTGCATAATAACTATAATATTAAAAATTATTACATTTAAATTTAAAGAGAAATTGTGATGTGATAAAGAATTAAAGGATAGTCACTTTGCACCTTTTATCCATCTCCCCCGACTTGGGAGGTCATTTCGACATCCCTATGGCTGCTCCTGAGCGTGGCAACAAGTCCTGGAGTGGGAGGAACTCACTCAACATGACGTCTTGGGCGTACTATGCATTGCATTCAGGTAATGTGAACAATACCAATATTAGCAGTGGGTATGGTTGCAGCTCGTGTCCAAAAGCGGGAAATCGGATTTGTTCGTTGAATCCAGCAAGGGTGATGGAGCATATCAGAGGAGGTGTGGCTCATTTCGTAGGCATAATCCATACTCCACAGAACATAGTGGATTTCACTCCTCCCTTGAACACAGATACAGTCTCTCACGTAATTTAGACAGACAATGCAAGGAATTTTAGCAAAATGAGAAGGAGCCCTGGCTATCAGCGCGTGGTCTCAGTGGAAGAGCATGATGAGTTGGTTAGCATGGTGCAAAACCTGCAAATTCAACTCAGAGCCCTCTCAGCTCAAGTCTTATCCATAACAGAAATTACCATTCAACATCGGGGAGAACAACAAAGGAACAAAGATGAATGTGAAGCGTTAAGGTAGCAGATAGAAGCTCTTCAATTTGTGGCTGGGCCTGCATCACCTTCGGCCTCCCCGACTACAGCCATCTCCGATGCAGCTTCCTCGCCAGGACCTCGGCCGCGACAAGATCTAAATTTACGACCTTCAACAGAAGAAAAAGACTCCCCTGCACCAAATCAAAACAAACTTGGAGTGTATGCTTTGTTTCACTGTTTATTTATTAGGTTGTTTTTGCATGGTTTTCACAGTAGAAGCTCAAATTGGCTTTAGTATACTAGAAAGCATTTCCCCTGCTCACCACTTCCTTCTGGGAGCTTACAGGGGAGTGAATTTTGTTTTCTACAGCTCTTGTAGCACAGATTTTGTAATCCTCGTGCGATTACTCGTGACTATTTTAATATAAATTTTACTCTGTTTCTGTTAAAAAAATAAGATAAAAAATTAAAGGATAAAAGAAAATTAAAATATTATAAGGAGGTGATCAATCATAATCTAGAATATCAAAAGTATCTCTATGTTTTGAGCATAGAGAAGAAAAATAACATTGCTAAAATTTCAACAAACTATCACAGATTCTCACCAGTTCCATAGTGAAACATAGCATTGGGCAATCCCTAAAACATCGTGGGTCCTAAAGAATTTGTCATTTTTGTGAGACTAAGGGTTGAAGATGAAAAACTCTTTCTCTTACAATGTCTTGTGTACAACAAAGTTAAATCACAATTTCAAAATATTTGTTACAATACCAACCTTACTAATATTTTAACTAGTTAAAATTAAAATAAAATTTAGAAACACTTCTCTAAAAAAATAAATTTTGAGTAAAAAAATATAATTATAAAGCAAACCAAGCCACTCTTTACCTATCCAATAAACCAAATTTAATTTAAATAAAGATTAACCATCATCAGGGTCGTCATCAATAAGTAAAGTAAAAGTAATATTTTTCATCTGATTTAAATTAATTTGACAATATAAAATGAACACATTATATTAATATTCTTCCAAAATGTGGGATATCAAGATCATTTTTAGTTAAAAATAAAACATCCAGATCAATCCCTTTAAAATTATTTAAAATATCTAAATCATACATCCTCTTTACCTAAGAGGAGAATGACTCTTCAATCATACAAACACTCCATAAAAGTATAACAGGAAATGAATCGGGTCCCTACAAATACTTGCATGAGATACGATATGCATCAAAAACTTTGCTCCAGTATAAAAAGTGGTTGTGCAGTATGTAATTGCCTGCTGGAAATGTTTGGTCTAAATAGGTTCAGAACTACGCTGAGAAAAAACTTCCCCTGGATGGGCGATTTTTTGGCTGCCCAAAATGGTATAGAAAAACAGGAGCATATGTAATCCATTTACAAAATATTTAAATATTTCTTTGTAAAATACGATTCCCAGGTGAAAAAGGGTGAGAAACGTTAAGCGCGAGAGTCGAACTTGGGCCACTCAACTGCATCCAGCCAAGAAATCCCTAACATAAATATTTACTGTCGATCCTTGCGAAGGATCGCTTCTTTGGATCCTTGTAATCAAATTCATTTTGGATTCGGGATCAATTCTCAGAAGTCATCAGTATTTTCGCAAATGAGTTGCCTGTCCAAAGACTCATTAAAATGGGGAAAAGATTGAAAACCTGATTTCCAAACAATTTTGCAAAATACATCGTATTACGAATATATTACATAAATTCTCTGGTAATGGATACATATATTGTACAGATCTGTCTCAGCTTCGAGTAATTTACAAAGCTAAAACCAAAAGATCGGGATTTAATGAGAAAATTGAAGCCCTCCCCGTGTATCCTTTCCATCCTTACCCTCCATTAACGTCCCGAGGTTGCAGACGTTATCAAAAGCAGATTGAAGGCCGGCCACGAGTTCCTCGTTGCTCAGAGTGCGTTCCTCTTCAATTGTATCCAGCCGCCTTCCGCTCAAAGCGTTCCGCCGACTCTGTGAACATAATAATCGCTTCGATGGAGCAATTTCCATCCACCGCATACCTACTGCTGCCCTCGCCGCCATCGATTGATACAAGCTGTGCTCACACAGACAGAGAAATCTCTGAATTACAGCGAATTCGTTAAAACCCTTTGAATGAATGACTGACTAACCTGCGACACAAGATGCGAGGGAAGCCTATATATAAATATAAATACTTCATCGGAATCACTAAATCCCAGTAACTTATTTGGACTAACAGCCGTTAGAAGACGGTAACTTTTTCCGTCAGTGTGGCCTGTGCGCTGAACACAAACTGGCCACGTTCAGCATCATTATTGTCTTGCTGTCAGCAGAGGGTTGATTGGCTGCCGTGACGTTTCCGTCAACGTCATGTGTTGTGATCGATACCAACTCGGGACAATGGCCACGTGTCTAACGGGGCAAACGCTGCAACCCTGTCCAGCGTGTTTTTCGTAGTGGAAATTATAAATTAATGGCAACTTGTAGAATAAATAAATATTTAAATATAGATGAATTATTGAAGTAGGGTCACTTTGCAGAGGTATATCTGGATCTTCCTGAATGTAAGGTACTCTTGACATTATTTTTCTTTGAGTCAATATGCCACGTGGCATGTGAAGATTCATCACGTTGTACAGTGACGTGGAAATATCAAGACCGTTAAATTGTTTGGTACCATGTGGTCCAGCACTGTGCACGTTGACATGTGGCAGCTCACGAGGTTGTTGATGTGAATTTCGACATGCGCTTTCTTTATGGTTGTGACATAATTGACATAATGAACACGTGGTCTAATGAGAGAAAAGCTAAAGCATTACAGATACCGAATTATATTACTTTAATGTATCTTGGATTTATTTTTTTGGGGTGCACTGCATCCCCTCTTTGGATTCGGGTGAGGATAAAGATGGTCGATTACGACTAACCACTCTTATTGTGGTGGTGAAAATTATTTTTCATATTTTGAAGTGACAAGGTTGGGTAGTGGGAATCATGTAAATTATTTATTTTCAATTTATTTAATCTGCGGTAGATTTTGAATATGGTTTTTTAATGGTGATAATTTTTTCCATTGTGGTGTCTTAGTGCATGCATTTACTGTTACAATAACCTTTTCTATAGTCCTATTATCTCCATGAAACGGACTTTCCTTTTCTATAGTCTTCATGTCTTCATGAAATGAACTTTTCTTGAGTTTAACTTATCACCACTTGCCACGTTCATTTTGAAAGGAATGGGAAAGATCCACATCCTTGCGTAGAGTTCATGTAACCATCCCTTTCCTACGTGATGTGTGAAAGGAAACAGAAGTGTGGAATACACTTCCTACACTAATCCATGTGAACAAAATGTGCAGAAACTCAAAACATGATAGTTGCAAACAAATTATATAAACAATAAACCATTATACAACACGTTTTGTAACACACCCGACCCTTGAGTGGCTTTCCTAGGGATGGGGTATCAAAATTTTGTTCTTTATAAGTGATCAAATCCTTCATTCGGGGTCTCTACCACACTCTATTCGTCTAGAGTTTTCCAACCACGGTCTCCATGCTCAAAACCGAGCCCAGAACCGACGAATATTTCTCTCTGAAGTTCTTCGGGTGTTCATTGGTTGAGGGTCATGTGGCGCCCACGTGGATCCACCTCACACATACTATTTCCAAGTTCCTTCCTCCGCAATGGAAGACCATCCACCATCCGATCCCATCATTGGGCGTACTCTCTTTCTTCTACCTTGATTGTGGAGGAATTCAGCGTTTCAGCGCTCTGACGCTTCACGCCTCTTTACTATCTACGCACGAGACCGCCCATAGTTATGAATCTCCGAAGTCCTGTAAGTTTGCCACGTGGCTCCGGCCTTCAGGTCGTTCAATCTCTCTACCATACTACATCCCAAATCCTACGGAGTCCCAAAGTCCCGAACTCCTGGAGTCCTGGTCACTTCACCAACTACATTGGCTAGGCGAACACATACCAGAAACTGACACGTAGGAGGGGTCAAGGTGACATGTGTCACGTTCCAGTGGGCCTATAGGGTGTGTGACACACAGGAATTTGGGTGACACGTGGTACGTCAAGCTGGGGCCCACATCACCCTTGGATTGACAGGTTTCTGACATTCCTCAGATCTCACGATCGAGATCCGGCCACGTAGATTTATAGATCTACGGCTCTGGTTACCTCAGGGATTCAGCGTTTGGGAGTGTTGTGATGCAAACTCCTCTTATCTCCCGAAGTGCCCAATCTCCGTACTCCGGGGACTAGCGCCACGCGTCCCGGTATATCGACAGCTGGGAAAGAACCTGAAGGATCCCTCGATCTACAGTTCTGAGTTCTTCGCGGCTCCAGCCTTCGGGGTTTCAAATCCCTGTTTAGTTGGTAAGATAGGTTCACCTAACTACTTGGGAAACCACCTAACCTCGGGCAACCTTACAGGAAATCGAGTCTCCCGGTTACCTTCGGCCAGTATAAGGCTGGCAAGGTCGGTCATACTCCGAAGTTCCGGACTTCCGGAGCTCCGAAGCTAGGAAGACATAGCTTCCTTAGGATTTGCCTAAGGTTCCTAGGTATTGGCCACATGGATCCTCTCAAACGGATCTCGTCCACTCGTCTTCCAAACGAAGAGACCTCCCCTATCAAGGCTTGGACTTCGCTATCCTTCCCGAGCTTTATCATGAAATGGTTAAGGACTTGGGCCTGGAATCCCGGCCGCACAACAAGGAATCTGAAAGATGTATCCTCTTCCGACGGATAGGTTCAGATCGACACGATGTCTCTGTCTCGGCTGTCTTACAAACTTACATCCTGAGGAGCCTTAGGGACTAAGCCTGGTCATACAGACTATCAATCAAAAGCATAAGTTCACAAGGAGATGAATGCTTATACATATCACGACCATTCCACATAGAAACCATTTATAATTACACATATATACACAAACTCATGCATTCATTCATTATTTCAATTCAATACATAAAAACAAGAAAATATTTATCAAAACCAGATAATCGTCAAGCAACCCCTGAAAGGGGTGCCCGTTTCCACCCAACCATAGGCTCAGTCACTCCTAACGGATTTACCACTAGCCACCCCCGAGCTAGACCACAATGCTCTGAGATATAATCCTTTCTCCCGGCTCAGTTACAGTCGGGATGAAGGTTACTCTCCTCCTCCCGCAGGATCTTGGAATCAGGTTATACAATACCAAGCAAGGAGGACCAACCTTGTTTATCAGCTTGTATCATAACCCTGCTAGTTGTTTCCCTGCGACCATAACGTTCATTCCTTGAACCCGAGAGCTTAGCCTCTCGTCTCTGCACTCTTCGCATGTCTTCCTCTACCCACGACACCTTCCTTTCTTGTCTCTTTCAACAAGGTTGTGTGTGGCTCAAATTCTCAGTCTGTGGTCAGGTCTGAAAGCCTTACAGATGGGTGCTCTGCCCCATCCCCTCATTAACTCTTGAGGAGGTCACCTACAATCATGATTGTAATTCATTTCTGGGTCAGAGGATTGTTCTAGTCCTGAGTAATTAAATCCAATAAGGTATTGGTTTGGTGGAGGTTAACGCAACCATTCCTGGTCCCCTTCACCATCTCTTTCATAGCATTCGTGGTCTCTCTTAGTACACCCCCCTTCCAGCATTCATGCAACACATCCATTTTCTAGTAAATAACAAAATTTACATTCATTGACCTTTTATGCAAAGGTCCATCAAATCAAACATTCACACATATTGAGTCTTCCATAGTCCCTTAGCCAATATAGTCATATTTACAAATTGGGGGAAACATGGTGTTACACGTTTTCTTAGAGAAAGCCATTCTGGGAGAAAAGCTCCACACTCTAAAGCACGCTCAATGTATTACTTAGCAACTAAATGATTGTAATACATTACAAAATATTTGTACTCTCAACAATAGTGTTCAACATTGAGCTCCTTCTTGATTGGCTTTCTAGATCAAATTAGGACTACATTATGCACTCGAGTACTACACTAGTCACCCAAGTCTATATGAGCCAATAGGCTGAGGCCTATACTATGAGGCATCTTACAATGGAGTACCCCAAGTCCTTACATAGGGCTCTTCAACATATGAAATCGCATGAGAAAATATCATGGGTTACCCAATACCATGGGCCCATAAATCATGAAATGTAAACCCATCATTGATTGTATCAAGATTATCCTAACTACTTTATGATCAAGTCAATATTAACCGAACAAAGTGAATTGCAAGTAGTGTTGTCAATAAGATCCATGTATCAGGGCAAGCTATTGTGAGTCTCATTCCTCTACAATGAAGTAAAGGCGTGATGATAGGAGAGGAGATAACATTATTCCACTCGTGTTAACTCCCCTCCAACACTCATTTGAGGGTATCCCTAGTTCATTTCAGTGTTGATCCATTATCACTCACTAGTTCCATTTTGTAATCAATTCAATCATTGCTCATTGTGCTTTGAAGCTTCAAGAAAATAGGTGCTAGTTTGAATATGGAGGAGAAAACTAGTTATGGTTCAAAATGATGATACTCATTCTATTTCTAGTTTCAAGTATTATGTCCTAATAGGTTCAACCCTTGCTCTGCTCTTGGATTATTTACTCAGAGAAATGGGACTGATGAGGTTTCCTTGCATATACAACAAATAATTCTCTAGTATACCAAATCAACCTCGTTATTATGGAATTTCTCCATAGCATAAGCTACAACCTCAGTATCCCAAATCAACCTCGTTATTATGGAATTTCTCCATAGCATAAGCTACAACCTCAACCCAATCATATTGACAAGGAGTTTCAAAGTTAACAACTTGATTTACTTCACATAGTGTTGAAAGTTGCATCATTTGTTGCCAAAATTGTTGTTACTAGCCACTTTGTTTGAGTTTGTGTGCGTTGTGTTTTTGTTAATGTGTGGAGGTAAGGGAGGATCTCATGGTAGTCATTGTAGGGCCTCGTTGTGTACATGCATACAAGACATGTCCAAACAAACAACCACTTTATTTTAGCTTCGTTGGGACAAGGTTTATCAAATGAGGTGTATCAAATAAATAATCTTATTATGGTCTTACTACTTCATGTGTTTGGATTTACCTTTTCTTGTTTTCCTCCACTAAAAAGAGCTCCCCTTGATGCGTTATTATTTTTCATGGTTAATGTTAGCGCCACCATTTTTCTTTCCATTTAAAGTTGGTTTTGAGTCACGTTGTGGCCCATGCGCCCAAACATGCGAGGTCCGGTACGTAACACCCCAGAATTGAAGTCAGCAAGTGGTCGGTTGGCCCTTGGAAATGGGAAGGGGTGTCAGAGTCAGGAGTTGTATACATGGTACGGGCATGTCTTTTTCCAGAAAGTTGAATTTCGTTAAGAAACCAGTCCTTACATGCCCGGGTTGAGTCAAGTGGTCAGTAGAGGTCGTGTCGGCAAGTACAAAAGTTACTATCTATTCATCATGAAGGCCGAAGGGACGAAAAATCGCGACGTTCATATCATGCAATGCCCAACAAGCCTTGTCACCTACATCCTACACGCGGGATTTGCCATGGACCGCCTGCAACTCGACTTGGAACATCTCATCGCCATAAATTTTCTTTCCTCCAGCATGTTTTCTCCTCCCAGTCGATTCATTATAAAGCTCAGATGTTTGGTGTTCTCTCTAGCCATAGAATCAGGCCTGAAGCCCTATTCATGTTTCTCCTTACCAGTCCAGCTGGTTCAGAACCTTCCCTCCTGTGTATTTGTTAAATTCACTGCGCACAGGATACTCCTTGGTCATGCCATGGAGACCTCTCAGAGCACAGGGACGAGTGCGCGGAGCAGTAGAACTAAAAGATCCGATCCCCAAAAGGACTGGGATTCATTCCCATCGGCAGCAGGCATCCCCAGAGACGCGAAATAAACTTTCCTCTTACCTACAGAGGGGGCCATATCAGATCGCGAAAAAACCGAAGCAGAGAGATTCATATAGGAAGGGGAGATGGTAAGAGCCCCCTCCTCCCAACCACAGTTGCCTTGGAAGAGGGGCAAGCCGAGAAAGAACAAAAATATCATGGAAGCTCAAATTGCAGAAAAATCGTGCATCGGATTGATAGCCGAAGAACTTCTTAGACGCTTCGTCCGGTTAGAACCTGCTGGGAAATTGAGCAGAGAAGGCGAGAACAAAGCAAGGAGCGCGGATGTCACGGGAGCAAATGAGGGAGCATTGTCTCAGCAGTTGAAGCAAGCCAAGTTGTCTATTGCCGAGCTCCATCAGGAAAACAGGGATTTAAGGCGATAGCTAGCGACAAAAACCGCGGAAGTGTCAGCTGCACAGAGTCACGGAGAGAACGTGGCATGGCTAAAAAGGTAGCTCAGAGAGGTGCAGGACCTGATTGTATAGCTGCGAGAGGCGCAAAGGTTAGCAAGAGAAAAGCACACAGAGCATCCCAGAGAAGGCGAAGCGACCGAAAAAGGAAATCTGCGTGGCTCTCACCAGTGCACAGAAAGATAGGGTTTAGCGGGCGTCGTTTCCTCCATGGCAGTTTTGAGTGATACGTGTTCTCTGAAGTATCATACCATTTTGATAACGACTGCGAGAATCGAACAAATGTTTACCGCGCACAATTCTCCAGCGAATGAGCGCTTAACAGAAAAGTGAACCCATTATTACAAACAACAAAGTTTTCAGCATACACATGTTCGCTAGGATACCTGATCAAGGGAATACAGTGACACATCTTTCCCCACATCAGAACCTGATCGACAATCAAACCTCGTGGCGAATCTGGAGATAGTCATTAGTGGACTGGCGTGATTATTACCTATTTTTGGGTGGTACCATACGAAGAGTCTCTGGCGCATGTGGTGCGTCCTTCCTAGTTTAGGGTTAGCAGTTATAAAACAAGGTAGCCCAAGCGACACCCTCATTTATATATTTCATCTTTTTGATGTAAGGCAGGTTGGTTGGCAAATTGGGTAGACGACTGCTATTGTATGAAATTTGAGTTTTTGACCGAAATTTAATGCAAAGGTCTTGTGATTTGATGAAAGGATTCTAGTTGTGATAGTCAGATGTATTGTGTCTCTTTCTTTACGTATGTGTTTCCTATTGTCTTTATTTCATATCTTTTACTGTCTATTTCGGAAACGAATTTCAAACCTGCGGATTCGCTATACAACGCCCCCTGTTCGTGTCACTTAGAAAAAACGTTTTCCTCTAAAGCTGACTCTGAATTCGCCCGCAGCAGCGCTCTTGAGTTACTTCCTGTTTTTCTTTCGCCACATTACGATTTTACACTGAAGACTGTCACTTGCCTAGCCCTTTCCTCTCAAGTTTGGTCACGGAGTCATTTATCTTTGTCATCCCATCAAATCGACTCCATAGCCCAAGTTTTACTTTCTTGCACCAATGTAACCAGAACCCATTTTGTTGAAGGTGTTTAAATCTAGCCATTGCTTCTAAAGTCACATCATGTGTGGATACAACACCATTTTCAAGAGAACCCTCTCCAGATCCGAAAGGCTAGTTTCGGGTCTCAAAGTTGGTTGAAAAAGTTACCTTCGTCGTCTGTTTCTCATCCAAACAGATTTACAGAGTGCTAACAGTTACTTCTTGTTCCCTTTGCATATCTGATAACATTGGTTGTTCAATGGGTGGGACTCAGGAACAGGGTTGGAATTTCAAACTGGAAAAGTCTGTCAAATTTGACAGTTTAGAGGACTACAATGCCCGTTCTGCTGGTTTTAAGCTAGATAGTTGACGATTTCATGAAAAATTTTACCGTATTTGATGGGCAAATTGGCCCATGACGAGCAGTTTGCCTGTCAAATTCCATCCCTGCTCGGGAAGGACGGACCATCACTATGTACGTTCTTTTGCACTATTTAAATTTATGATTAAGCATTGAATGTGGCATGAACGTCATCCATTTCATTTTGACTTTTTATTAGGGATTGGTGTCAAATCATGAATATGTTTCAGAATTTCAATAATGAGATTTGTAAAATTATATATTTTAAAATTCATATATATTAGAGAATGTATAGGTTCTTACAATTTTTCATAATGTTGCTTTTAGTCTTTTGGGTGCAAATTATATATGGAGTTTTTGAAATACCCAACATTTAGAGTGGACACTTCACCCATAGACTGTGTAAGTAGTAAGGTATTAAAATTGTCAAGGGAAAGGTTTAAAAAGAATAAAAATAAAGAAAACGTTGGGGAAAAAAAATTGTCGTTATAAATGAAAATTTTAAATATTATTAAATAAAATAAAATATAAAAATATGAGTAATTAATGTTAATAATTAAAGGGATGATTAATTAATAATAATATTTTAGGTTTAAACGGAAAAATAGTTAAAGGAGGAGATAGAGGAGATTGTAAGATTAAGTTAGAATTTAAATAATTGAAAAATATCTTAGAATTAATAACATGGTAAAAGATTAAAGCAAAAAGTATAAAGATGAATATGGTTAAAGTGGACAAAAATTATCTTAGAAATAATAACATGGTAAAAGATTAAAGTAAAAAGTATAAAGATGAATATTAATCATCTTTATAGTGGTTAAAGTGGACAAAAATTAATCATGGTAGAGGAAATATTATTAATTAAGGATTAAAGAGATAAATAAATAATTAAATTCAAAGTTAAGGGGAGTTAGAAAGAAKAATAATAACCAGATTAGGTTAATAAATCAAATAAAAAGATGATAGAGTAATAATAAAATAATTGATTAAGGTCAGTACAAAAAATAATTGAATATAAACAAAGTATAAGGGAAACAAAAGGAAAAGGGGGAGGGAGAAGGGAAAAGAGATAAGTTAAYAATTTGAACAGAAATGATTTTTGGATTAGAGAGTCCTAAGGAGGTGAAAAGGTGAAATCCAACGAGGATAAGGGGAGAGGGGGGAGTTGGAGGAGGATAAACAATTTAAGATTGATGTCTGAGGCGATGAATGATAAGATGTCATGATTGGTTGAGTTTATACCCATATTCACAGTTGAAATGGTTTAGGTGTTTTTCAATTTCCAGGGCTTCACGAATGATGCGAGAGGAGTAATAGGGTGTCGAGGCCAGGATTTTGGTCTGGTCAAAATAGATTAAATGTTTAGATTTAAAAGAATGTTCAACAATCGTTGATTTGGAGATGTGATTATGGGTTGTGTCATCTATGTCCTCTTTGAGACGAGATTTGAAGGATCTTTCAGTTTGGCCAATGTATGATTTACCACAGGAGCAAAGGATTTGGTAAACTCATGGGCCAAGCATTGAGTCAGATTTATGTTTTGTGGATCTGAAGGATTGTCTAAGGGTTTTGAGGGGTTTGAATACAATGTTCAATTATTTTTAGCAATAATTTTTTATATGTGATCAGTCATTCCTCACATGTAGGGAAGATAAATGAGAGTTAGGGGGAAGAAGAGGGAGAGTTATTCGATTTAGGATTGAGGGCTAAGCGGAATGATTTGTTGATTTGAGAGCTAGTGTAACCATTGAACATAATTCCACCTAACGAAGGCCCTTATGTCCAATGGTTACACCGTCTCTAAAATCAACAAAGCCTTCCACTCAACCCTCAAGCCTAAATCAAACAACTCTCCCTCTTCTTCCCCCCCTAGATCTCATTTCTCTTCCTTACATCTTGGAGGAATAATTCATACTTATGATATGATGAAATTATTATTCATGAAAATAGACTTATTCTAGAAGTCTAAGTATGATGAAGGATGAGGACAATGAGTGAAGTTAGGGATGGAGATCACAAAGATTTGTGGAGATATTGTGGAGATTGTTATGCTATATTGGACATCTTGTCATGAGCACCTCAATGTTATATTATGAATTCTCACATATATATATTGAAGAGTGAGAGACCAATGTATTATATTTGTACATTAATACAATGTAGCTTTGATGGATATTGTTCTTCTTATGTGTATGTTTCTATGTGTGTAAATGATTGTTCATGGCTGCTCTTAAACCAACATTTTGTATCAGAGCAATGTTGTTGTGTTGCTCGTGATTTGATGAAACTTCTATCATTGAGATGAATGCAATATTATTGGGTCTGTAAGAAACAAATTTGTCATGACTTTGAACTTGGACACAGACCTGAAGGAAAACCAAACCTAGCACGGGTTTTAAAAACCCGAGTGGCGTAGAAGAAGCATGATCAACACCAGATCTTGCAAAATATGAATGTAGAGAGAGCTACTATTTTGAAGACCACAAGAGGCATTGCTTGAAACTATGCATGTGGATTGTTGGTGGTGTCTACGCCATTCCTTTTTATTTTGGCTAGTCGAACTCATAACATACAAAAAGACAATTACAGGAACAGCCATAAGATTCGTGAGCATCAACCGAAAAGATCAATATTCGTGAACATACCCATGTATATTCCATGCTTTCCATGTGTTCGATATTTACTTGCACCAGTGCATGGTCCTTCTAAATGGCGTTGTCTAACTATTCTATGAAATGTTTTTTTCGTCAGAATCTGGCGACATAAATTTGCATGAAATCATTATTTTTTGTTGTTTAAAATCGATTTCTAAATGCGGGATTTAACAAGCTGAAAAAATCCTGGGGCACTCGGATTATACATAAATAGTTACTCAAATATGTGGATCTAACAATTTTTCATCAGATTTTAGGCAAATGTTCCCGAAAAATATCACCGAAAAAGAATCATTTCGTAGAATGTTTAGACTGCGACCTTCAAAATTATCAATTGATTGGATGCAGAGCAATTTATGGGGTTGTAAAGATTTTCATTTTGTCCTTCTTTCGTGGAACATATTGATGGTGTTTGGTTGCAGAATGATTTCTCACAAGTTCTATTAGCAAGCTTGCCATACCAGATAATTCGATTTGTTTGGCACGTGGTTTGGCATACCACAATCAACTGATTTCTTTTATCTTCCAATCGTGGATATTAGCGTTTGTGGATCTTGGTACTGACCTCTGATTTCATCAACTTTGCTTCGAATATGAGCTTTTTATATTTTGGTAAGAACAACGATTAAATGTTTTCTGGAGATGTAATGGGTAAGTGATAATGAAATATATAAATGGTCAAGGTAGGAAATGAATGAATACATCTACGTGTGGGGGCGCGGGCATTTGAACCATGGAGGAGTTTGAACTAGGCATTTTAGGCAGGAGTTTTTTTTTGAACTCGATCTCCGATCATTCCAGTGTTTGGACTCCTGTCTAAGTTGATGGCGCGGGATCCAACTTCACTCGGGCTCTGACAACAATTATTCACTGCTAGTGTTTACTTTCTTATTCTTAACACTGGATCTGTATTCTAGTGTTTCTCTTTTTCTCCTTGTCTTTTTGTCCCTTGGTTTCCTGGTTTTTTCCTTTAGTTCAGGCTTACTTTTCTGGCGTTTGGGGAGAAGTGAGAACGTCCTCAAGAGTAAAGACCAGCTCCAACTTCTCCTTTGGACTTTGAGATCTTGTCAGTGTTTTTGTGCTATTGCTGGACAGTTTTGGTGGGCCTGGATGGGGACTAGCTCAGTTAAAGAAATGGAAAGAAATTTAAAAAATCTCATGAGTCCTGCTGATGAGGTTACCTAGAGGCATGTGGGGCTCTTTGACAAGATTGACTCACTAGAGAATAATCATTCCAGGGATCATTATTATAATGACTGGTCTTCCTTACCTTCTTTTCTACCTGTTAGTCTTTCGTCTCCTCCTCTGAAAGCAATCAGATCCATAGAGACTATTTCTACTCCTTCTGATGCCCCAAGAATTGAGACTCCTATTGTCGTTGTTCCCCCTGGAAATCCAAACTTCCTATCTTCCCAGAGGAGTCACATGCCTCCTACAACTCTGATTCAGTCTACTTTCTCCTGTCGAAAGTTGTGGAAAGCAAACAGGAAGACAAAAAGTATGGTGCTAGGAAAGGATGTGGGCCTAGAAGATACATGCAGATTGGCACTCTGTGGGATTGTGGGTCAAATATCCTATAGAATACTGATTAATCAACCTCTAGAGGACTGGGTTATCAACCATTGGGCTCCTCTCCTTGGTTATTCGCCTGAAATTCTCTATCTCAAAAAAGGGTGGCTTGGTTTTATCTGTAAGTTGCCTAAGGATGTTTCTCTCCTACTGAGTTCTTTGTGGGTTTATGGGGGGAGTAGTCTCATGTTAAAGCGTTGGAGAATAGCCTTTAATCCCGAAACTGACTATTTTCAGCACATACATCTTTGGGTGATGTTACCAGGTCTTCTATTGTTTCTCTGGAATGAAGGCACCTTGCGTGCCATTGGCGCAGCACTGGGAAAGTTCATTGCTCTGGACTCTAAGATTCTTGTCAGTCCTGAGCGAAAGATGGTCAGAGTCCTTGTCGAGATGGACCTTTTCGGGGGCTTACCGGAAACACTCGAGATCGAATGGAGAGGGTGAAAGTTATCACAATCTATGGACTATCTTGGGTTGCCTTTATGGTGCAACCATTGCCGCCAAATGGGTCACCTCCGTCGTGATTTCCCGAGGAAGGTCTCGTATGAACTCTCTGAAGATTGTGAACTTCGTTTAAACCCTCCAGATTATGTGGATGAAGACCTCTCCTTAAACTTCTTGGATACATCCTCAGGCCTTTCTTCCTCTTCTTGCCAGGAGAATGAAGAGTCTATTTCTGGCAAGATTAAAAATCGTTGCCATTCTTATTCAACTCCCTATCCCTTGCAGAGAAGGAAGCTCTAAATAACTCTCCATGGCTTTTTTCTTCTACCTGTTCAAAGGCTTCTGTTACTGGAGCTATTGCTCCTCCCCTAGAACCTGGTTCTTTAGATCCTCCCCCTCCAATCCCTCACAACGTCCATGCGGATGTGCTTTCTCCTCCCCTATCCTCGATTTTGGAAACCTTTCCGAAGCCTCCCTTCCCCAACTTTTCGAGCCTCTCCCCTATCTCGTCCTCGACTAGACCTTTGTGCTCTCCTTCCCGTTCCCTGGAACTGTATGACTCCCCTCCTTTCTTCCCAGGCTACATGGACGCTAAGGATGCTGACTCTAGTCTCATAGCCTTACTAAATACCCTATCTCCTGTTTCAAACATCCCTGTAACATCGTTTCCATTACCCATGTTTCACGGAAAGGAAGTCATAGTTCCTATAGCGGCGCCTAACACCTCTTCTTCTCACCAGGCTAACAATGGGATTAAGGCTTACACATGGTCCAGGGGTATTGGCTCGGAGCTTTCTCCCTTAAAGACGTGTATTACCAGAAAGAAACAGTTGGATTCAGTTTCTAAACCTGATGATCAGTTTTTTCCTTCACAGGATGGAAGGGCCCTTAGAGCATTGAAGGTCATGGCGAGGACCAAGTGATGTTAATTCTCTCATTGAATGTTCGAGGGATTGGAGGCACCCTCAAAGTTGCCTCTATTCGTCGTTTGTTTGATCATTCTCGGCCTGATATTGTTTTTTTTCAAGAGACTCTCTCGGATGAACAAAAAGCTAGAGATTTCCTATTTAAAATTCGACCTTCTTGGCTCTCGTCTGCTGTAAACACCATAGGAAATTCAGGAGGATTGTTGGTCGCTTGGGACCCGTGATGTTTTGATGTGGCCCCATTTCTAACGATTGGTGGTATTATGCTAGTTGGTCGTTGCTTAGATTCTAAACAGGAGTTGGCGTTTCTTAATGTTTATGGTCCTTGTAAAGACGGTAAACAGTTTTGGTCTTCCTTATCAAATAGTGGTATTCTATCCACTCCAAATCTCATTATAGCCAGTGACTTAAATTTCATTGTATCTACTGATGAGAACTGGGGAGGTTCCTTCATGCCTGGACCGAATGAAGCTTTTTTCAGAGACCTATTTACTTCAAAGAAGCTGGTGGATGTTAGGCCGACCAAGCTGGTACCTAACTGGCGAAATGGTCGTTTTGGTACTGAAGCAATTGCTAGAAGACTTGACAGGTATTTTTTTTATGAAATATTGTTATCTCTGCCAGGTTTATCAAGATCTTGGGTGGCATATCCATTTGTGTCTAATCATGCTCCCATCTTCTTACAACTGGAAAGCTCTCCAAATTACAAAGCATTTCCATTCAAATTTAATGATCACTGGTTACTTAATCTCGATTTCATTAGTTTGGTTCACAACGTCTGGATGGATCCTTGTTTTTTGCGGGAAGAAAATGTACAGTAGCGAGTAGTTTTGAAACTGAAACTACTTAAATCGCAAACAAAATTTTGGTTAAAAGAGTTAAAGGCAAAAGAAAATCTTTTACTGGGTAACCTGGAGACTGAAATAGAACTGCTCATTGCAAAATCTGCTGAAATCTCTTTATCCTCGGAAGAGAATAGGTACCTGCGCGAGCTGGAGAATAGCAGAAATTCACATCTTTGTGAGGAAGAGAACATTTGGAGATTGTGTAGCAGAGCTACATGGATAAAGAGTGGCGATTCAAACACAATTTTTTTCCATAAATTGGCCAGCTTTAACAGAAATCGCAAGCATGTCTGGGAAATTACAAATGTTAATGGAGTCCTCGTATCAGACCAGGAGGCGATCAAAGAGGAAGCGGTAAATTATTTCGAACAATTTTTCAAAGACAAAGAAAAATCAAATTTAAATGTGGTAATATGTATCTCTAGTCTTTATCCTAAAATGGTAACCGAGGTGGAAGAGGATCCTCTTTTCAGACCTGTTACTTTGCTGGAATTAAAAGCAGTCCTGGAAAATTTTAAAAAGGAGAGAAGCTGAGGCCCTGATGGGTGGACTTCTGAGTTTTTTATTTTCTTCTTTGATCTTGTGGGAGCTGACCTTCTTGAGATGGTGGAGGATTCTCAAAAAAAAGGTAAGATTTGTGGAGGTTTAAATTCTACTTTCTTGGCTTTGATCCCAAAAGTAAATAATCTGGCCTCTTTCAACAATTATCGCCTAATCTCTCTGTGTAACCTTATTTATAAGATAATCTCAAAAATTCTTGTAAATTTAATTAAGCCTATTTTAGAAAGGTGTCTCTCTACAGAGCAGTTGGGGTTCCTTAAGGGCAGGAGGATACATGACGCAATTGGAGCAGCTCATGAAAGCCTTCATAGCATAAAAAAGAAAAATTTTAAGTCCCTACTGTTGAAGCTGGATCTTAAAAAAGCCTATGACTCCATTGATTGGGAGTACTTAACGCTGATCTTGCTCACTGTGGACTTTGGGATTAGGATGACAGATTGGATTATGTGTTGCATTACTAGTGCAAATTTTGTTTTGTTAATAAATAGAAGCGACAAAGTACTTCAAGAGTGGGAGGGGGCTCCGTCAGGGATGCCCTCTTTCTCCATACCTATTGATTATGATAATGGAAGGGCTCAACCTAATGTTATCAAAAAGCATCTCTAAACATCAAATTTCAGGTATAAAGGTTTCAAAGATTTTAAAAATTGTTCATCTAATGTTTGTTGATGATGTTCTCCTAATGTCAAAGGCTGATCCTCTGGAGTGGAAAGTAATCTTAGACATTCTGCAGACTTTTTGTTATGCTTCAGGTCTTTGCATAAATTTTACAAAGTCTACTGCTCATTTCTGGGGGCTTGAGGAAGCCGAGCTATGCATTTTAAAAGCCTCTATTCCTTTCACCTTTGTTGACTTGAGTCAGGGTTTTAGGTACCTTGGTTATCATCTCAAACCAGGTGTATCAAAATCTGAATATTGGTGTTGGCTGGTGGCAAAATTCGAAAGGAAAATCAGGCTTTGGTGTAATAAGTGGCTTTCGCTTGGAGGGTGTTGTTTCCTAGTCAAATCTATGTTGGAGAGTCTATCTGTTTTATGGATGTCAATGGAGAGGATCCTGTGTAACATCCTATCTAAATTTCACAAGCTCTCCTTCGCCTTCCTATGGAGTGGTCAAAATGAAAAGCATCATTTCCATATTTGTAGATGGGATATCCTGGCAAGACCAAAAAAGGTAGGGGGATGGGGGCTCAAAAACCTTACTATCTTCAACACTGCTTTATTGGCTAACACCTTGTGGAGGGTGCATACTCATGATAGTATCTAGCATCGAATCATATTTGAAAAATATTTGGTTGACAGGCCAGTTATTGCTTGGATTCGTAGGTCTTCTCATCTTCAGCAGAGAGCGTCCAACTTCTGGAATGGACTGACCAAAACTTTTTTTGTAATCCTCCATTGGCTTTGTTGGAGGCCTGGTTCGAGTACTCTAATTTCCATAGGAAGGGATAAACTAATCAGGCTAGAGGACCGCTCCTTACTATTTGAACCACTGCTTTTCCATTTACAAAACTTAAATATCCAATGGCTTGCTCAAGCGAGAGTCTCGTCCTGCGATATCCCTTTTCCGGATAGGTGGCTAAATTGTGAAATGTTGGGCATTAGCGGAGCGATCGCTAGTGAATGGATTCACTTTGATTCTTCTCTAAAGAGCGCGGGCATCTACCTTAAAGAGGAAACCGATTCTCTTATGTGGGTGGGAGGGGACGCCTCTGGTGTCATCTCTGTTAAAAACCTATATATTGCTCTTCTTCAACCTTTCGAATTTAGCAGTTACAATGATTGGATTCTCAAGTTATGGAAGTGGATAGTTCAACTCAAAGTAAAGATTTTCATCTGGATGGTGGCAAAAGAAAAGGTCCTTACCTGGGAGGCGCTCCAAAAGAAAGGATGGATCGGTCCCGGGGTGTGTAAACTCTGCAATTGTTCCTATGAAAACATTAATCATCTATTAATTCATTGCAACTTTTCAAAGGTTGTGTGGATGCGCCTGCAAAACATTTTTTTTCTTAAACTTCAATGGAACGGATCCACAGTATCTAATTGTTTCAAGGTGTGGTCAAATGAAAAAACTGCCCCAATTAGCTTGGTTTCTCTTGCTTGCTAGCATTTATGGATTGAGAGAAATAAGGTGATTTTTGAAGATCACTCCCCCTCCCTTTCTTCAGTAGTTCATAGGATTGTGGACTCCTTCTCCTGGTAGCCTGCTATTCAAATTTTCATCCCAAACAGAGTTTGTGAGATAACATAGGCTGAGGGGTTCACTTTGGCTTGCTTTGATTGTGCAGCCCTGTCCAATGGTAAATGTTTCGGAGCGGGAGGATTTTTCAAGACACATTTGTCGAGGATTACTAAATGGTTCATTAATTGCGAAGCTGGATCAAATACAAAGGCAAAGCTCATGGGAATATGGGCGACACTCACCTTGGCTTCACTCTTGTCGATCAAAAAATTACAAGTTCTGGGGGATTCGAAAGTGATTATTGAGTGGATAAATAATAAGGGTAACCTCCATTCGACAAGTATTGAATGTTGGAAACAAAAAACAAAGAATTTGGCAAAAACCTTTAATGATATCAGCTTCCAACATATTTATAGGGTTCATAACAAGGAGGCTGACTCTCTTTCAAAGAGAGCGCTCAAAGAAACTGAAGGTAGGCTGTCGGTTTTTCACTACGAAAATGGGGAAGATAGCCCCATTTCTTTCCTAAATATTTTTGAAGTGTGAAAAGGGCGAGATCCAGTGGAGAAAGTGTCATTTCTTCTGCTCTGAAATTTTCTGCCCTTTCCAGTATCATAGTTGTTGTTTATTGCTTGATCGTTTGATGAGTTATTGGTCATTGTTTCCAGATCTAGTTTGTATTCTCCTTTTAGGCTGATCTAAAGCACCAATCAGGATAAAATTTGTTATTGTAAAAGAATTTATACTTTATATCAATTTGTGATATTTTTCTTTTGGAAAAAAAAGATTAGAAAGGAATAACATAAATTCACTTTATAAATTATTATTATTATTATTTAAGTCACTAAGTTAATAAGGGTGAGTGGCATGGTATTTGGTATGTAATAAAAGGTTTGGAAAGTCTTAGTGAATTGTGGGAAATATATTAAGTTGTCAAAACAAGGTCATCATTAAGGTGAAAGGTGTTTTGGTTTGAAGGAAGGGGTTTAAATTATTAGTTTTATTTTAAAGTCAATTTATGTTGAAGTTAAGTAATTGAAAAGTGATGTAAGAGTTTAAATTGAGGTAGAGATTGAAGTTTATGTTGAATGCGAATGCAAAATCTTTAGTGAATCCTGGGAAGTATATTAAGTTGTCAAAACAATGTCATCATTAAGGTGAAAGATGTTTTGGTTCGAAGGAAGGGGTTTAAATTATTAGTTTTATTTTAAAGTCAATTTATTGTTGAAGTTAAGTACTTGAAAAGTGATGTAAGAGTTTAAATTGAGGTAGAGATTGAAGTCTATGTTGAATGCGAATGCAAAGTCCTTCTATCAAAGGTCATAAAAGTATCAAGGACTTAATGAAAGGTGTTTTGGTTTGAAGGAAGGGGTTTAAATTATTAGTTTTATTTTAAAGTCAATTTATTGTTGAAGTTAAGTACTTGAAAAGTAATGTAAGAGTTTAAATTGAGGTAGAGATTGAAGTCTATGTTGAATGTGAATGCAAAGTCCTTCTATCAAAGGTCATAAAAGTATCAAGGACATCTATTATGTAAAACTTTTATATGAGTTTATAGATTTAAGTTTAAAATGAATCCAAAGATTTTAATATGTATTTGAGAGTGTTTGAGTTAAAGTTAAATTCATAATCAAGTTAAAGTTTGAAGACAAAAATAAATTCAAACTCAAGTCTATGTGTGAGTTGAAGATCATGTTTATGTAATTATGTCTTTGTAAAGTTATAATTGAGAGTCCAAGCAAAAAACAAGTTGAGAGTCTAAGAAATATTTATGGTGAAACATTAAAGGTGCATGATTGGTGTTACTTGACACCTTTATTGTTGTATTTAAAATATGGGTTCATGATCGGTTGTACTCGACACTTTATGTTTATTGTGCTCTTTCTTTGGCAAGCGAGCGTAAATCATTAAGGAAAACTAGCGTGATTCAATATGCAATTTATAATGGGTAAAGGAGGCAAACGACTACAAAATGCCAATCATGAAATTGAATTGATGCAACAAGATCTTGATGATGCTCTCCATGAAATTGACAGATTACATAAACGATATAAACAAGACAGTTCAATCAGGAACATTTTTTTTTAAGAATTTGTCGATTGCACCAAATAACACATAAGTAAACTAGAAGAATGGTTGGAATCACTGGATGAATGGGTAAATGATCTCCTCAAACTTAATGATAATAAATATCAAATGATATCATCATTGCAACAAGACTTTCTGGCAAAGGAAAATGTCTCGAAGGTAAAGTAAGAAGAATGAGCCTAGAAAAAGTGACGTGTGTTGTAATTTGTGATACTAGTGACTTGATTCAGAAGATTGATAGTTCGTGTGATACTTGTTTTCTAGTTGATGATAATAATGATGATGTACATAAGTCTCTCTCTTGTTCTGAGACTACAAATTATGATGCTCCAAATGATGGTCCCAATGATATTTCTAAAGATGAATCTCTTACTGATGATGATAAAATAGGTTGTTTTGGAAAACACACAAAGGGAATATGTTCAAAAATTATGAATAATATGGGCCATGATGGAAAAGGCTTAGGCAATAATGGTCAAGGTATTCAAAAGCCCATACAAGTATGTGTAAGACCAAGAAATGAAGGTAAAAAAAGAAATGCATATGTTAAATTTGTGAAAGCAGATACATTGATAACAAGTGAATCATCCACAAGTCACATCAGTAGAAATGAACTAGGATCAGAAGCCACAACAACAAACCAAGTACATAAACAAGAACAAGAATGTTGCAGTCATTGTGGTAGAACATGACATGCAAAGAAAAAATGTTGGAACTTACATTCATGTAGTGTTTGTGGTCTTACAAATCATGATCATCACAAGTGTTGGAATCGAGAAATATCATAGCCTCACATACAAATCCAATGTGGTTGGATAGATGTCCCTGAATGACATAATGTTGTGTTTATGTTGAAAGGATTTTATAGGGTCAAGTCTTCAAATGTAAAACAATATCTCCCATATAAAGTTCATGAGTTAGTTGGTCCTCCAAAGGTCAATTGTCATTAAAGTTAGTTAAACATGTTTAAGAAAGAGTTGTCAGTTTATTAGGTCATTTCCTCCAGTCAAATATTTTTTTACTGGTTCGTGGTAAACCAAAAACCACTTTGTAATGACAAAGGTAGGTTTGTGGTCAGCCGAAACCACCTAATGCAATGAATGGTTCATGATAAGGAGAAACTAGTTTGAGTTTGTAATGGTTAAGGGTGAGTCGAGAAAAACCCTAGGTATGATGTAATGGTTGAAGGGTAACCCATATAAAACCCATGGGAAGATCAATGGTAAGATAAATAAATCCTTGATATGAAGATGATGCAATTCAGATGATCGACTCAGATACAACTCAGGAAGACAACGATAACTTAAGAAACAAATGCAGATGAAGAAGATAAAAGATGATGCCGATGAAGAAGACTAAAAGATGAAGACAATTCAATACATCCAGGTTGAATCATAAGTATTCATTAAGGGGGAGTATGAAGGAATAATTCATACTTATGATATGATGAAATTATTATTCATGGAAGTAGACTTATTCTAGAAGTCTATGTATGATGAAAGATGAGGACAAAGAGTGAAGTTAGGGATGGAGATCACATATAGATTTGTAGAGATATTCATGGAGATATTGTGGAGATTGTTATGCTATATTGGACATCTTGTTATGAACGCCTCAATGTTATATTATGAGGTCTCACGTATTTATTGAAGAGTGAGAGAGTTATGTATTAAATTTGTCCATTAATAAAGTGTAGCTTTGATGGATATTGTTCTTTGTATGCGTATGTTTCTATGTGTTTAAATGATTGTTCATGGTTTCTCTTAAACCAACACATCTAAGGAACAACTGATCACATGTCCAAAATTCTCACTAAAAAATAATATCAAAATCATCTTTAAACCCCTCAAAACCCTTAAACAACCCTTCAGATCCTCAGAAGATAAATCTGACCCAATGCTTGGCCCAAGAGTTTACCAAATCCCTTGCTCCTGTGGTAAATCATACATTGGCCAAACTGGAAGATCCTTCAAAGCCTGTCTCAAAGAGCACATAGTTGACACATTCCACAATCGCATCTCCAAATCAACCATTGTTGAACACTCTTTTAAATCTAAGCATTTAATTTGTTTTGGCCAAACCATAATCCTGACCTTAGCACCCTATTACTCCTCTCACGTCATTCATGAAGCCCTGGAAATTGAAAAACACCCAAACAATTTCAACTGTGAAGATGGATATAAACTCAACGAATCATGGCAACCTATCATTCATCGCCTCAAGCATCAATCTTAAATTGTTTCTCCTCCTTTGGTTCCCCCCTCTCCCCCTATCCTCGTCGGTTTTCACCTCCTTGGGCCCTTTAATCCAAAAATAATTTATGTTTAAATTGTTAACTTC